>OU696699.1:16927126-17087126 GCA_916050605.2 Platycheirus albimanus
CGACTTTATTTCTTTATGTAATATATACATATGTTAAATAATCAGCTTTTTGTATATTATAAATAAACGAGACTAAATTTACATAGGTAATTTTAAATTGTGGAATGAAAATAATGTTTAACAAAACAAATAATATTAACTACTTTTATGAACAAGCAAATGCATTCCAAATCGTATTAACAGTTTTCAATATTGTTTCTTTTTGTATGATTGTAAACAATTTTGAGATTTTTTTTGGTTTTATTTTGGGATTAAAATACAAAAAACATATTTTGTAGCAGATGATTAATATTTATGATATTATGTTTTACCTCCTGAGTATAGGAAATTGTGGGCAAGTTCTGCCTGCTCAGGCGTAACCCATTCTCCTAAAAAATTTCATTAGGATATGTAACATTTTTGTTTATATTGAAGCAGTTTATTCAAACTGCTTTTACTGTACATATACATACAATTATGGTTATATGGTTTTGTACGTAAATAAATTAATATTTGTAATCAAATACTGCGATTTTGCTCGATTGCTTTTTAAAAAATCTCACTAAACGAAGTCAAAATTTTGTTTCTGTTTCCGTTTCAGTTTCAGTTACAAATTGCATTTAATATTAACGACTTAAATCAGATTTGGATTTGTATATATATTAATATACCCTAAGTAGTTAAAAAATTTAATTTTTAAAAAGACTTTCATATCGGCATCGAGTAAAATCATAAAACAAATCGAAGAATTCTCCTCAATATTACTATAGTTTAAAACATCAATTTGTACAATTTTTCTCTTTTCAGGTAAGCGTTAATATGAATTTGGCTATTAAAATGTAAGTATTTAAATGATTGCAGTTTACTATATGTGCACCTACTGAATGTAGTGTTGACTGCAGCTTTCTTTGATAAAGTTAAATGTTTGCTCTGCTGTTTGCTGTTGCTTGTGTTTGATCTGCCGTAAGCTTATTTCAGCGGCGTTTTTATTTCAGTTATTACCGTATTTGAAAGTTTTTTTTTTATTCGGAGCTTAGTAATAGAAAATACATACAAAGCTCACGTGAAAAAGTATTGCCAAATCAATGTTCTTAATAAATATTTATATAATTAAAATTTGGATATGGTCTCTTCTAATAAATTTTGCATATTAAAAAAAAAAATTGTTTCCGTCAATTTATGTAAATTTAAATAATAAAAAGCAAAAATGCAAATTTTTATTAAAAGAGAATATATCCTATTGTATTGTTTGAGTCAGAAGTAATATTTACGAGTATAGCTCTCCTGCACCCAAACTAAAAACCGCTGCATTTGAGTTTAACTCACCTTCTACAATAACAACACACTCTGTTTCATCCGTTCCATGACAATTGGTAGCAATGCATGTGTATTTTCCTGAATCTGATGGCTTACAATCAATAATTTCCATGGTGACAACACCATCTGAATGTGTCATTGAGTATTCGTACTTGCTAAGTTCACGTTTGTCCTTATACCATTTAACAGTTGGTACAGGTTTTCCACTTAAGCAACACAATAGTTTGCATGTATCGCGAGCTTGCATGACACGCGGACGTAATAGGAATGTAAAACTGGGTGCGGACTCTGACTCTTCCTGCCAGAAAGTGTATGGCAGTGGTTCACGTCTTCGAACTGGCGTCGATTCATGTCGATAAACTGGTGGTTGCTTCGGTAATGGTTGCACATTAAGGAATACGACTTCTTCTCGAGAACCATAGTGATTTTCAGCACGAACAATATACTCGCCACGATCTTCAAGTTTAACACGATTAATGATAAAGTAATAGTCGTCACCAGCGTATCGCTTCATGTATTTAACACTCTGTCGAAGTTCTTGGTTATTGTGTGACCAAGTAAGCGTAGGTGTCGCAATCGCAATACAGCGGCAGTAGAATTTCACACTTTGGCCTTCATAGCAGAATTGAGATGATGGACGGATCACGAATCTTGGAGCAGCTTGTCTCCTATCAATTGACGTCTCGTGGATTTTGTACTTTTCCATTAGAAGTTTACGCAAGGATGAGTATTCGGATAGTCTGCCAATTGGTAGAAGATACTTGTTGAAGTCCTCGTACTTTTTTCGTAATTTGTCGCGGAAGGCAAGGTACTTTTCACGAGCAATCTTTTGTGTGCGATTACTGTGATCACCAGTGAGCCATGGATGTAGTAAGCATTCGTGTGCCGTCATCCGTTTTTCTTTGTTTGATACTAGAAGTGAGCGAATGAAGTCTTTACCTTCATCGGATATGTGACGGAACGCTTCTTCGTCAAAGTCCCAATCACATGCCTTAACGTTTTTAAGGGTTGATATGTCGTTTTCACCGGCAAATGGTGAAAGTCCACTCAAACTGTCGGACGAAAAGGATAATCAGGTGATATGAAAATGAAAAAGAAAATATTTTGAATGATTTTTGATGGTCTTAGCAAATTATTATTTATGAATTTGTATGATTTATAAACGATTATAGACAAATTCATATCTGACTTAAAGCAGCCCACTTCTGGTTAAGCAAGCTTAAACAAAATTAATACTTACAGGACATAGGAAAGAACACCGAGAGCCCACATGTCCGTATAAAAGCCGACTGGTTCGCGGTTTACTATTTCTGGTGCAGCGAATTCAGCGGTGCCAGTTGTTATTTTAACAACTTCATTAGGGTCAAGTCTTGTAGCAAGACCAAAGTCAATTAGTTTGACATTGGTGCTTCTTCTTGTCTGGCACATTATGTTTTCTGGTTTAATGTCCAGGTGTATGATATTTTTCTCGTGCATATGCTTCACGCCTTCACAAATTTGTCGCATGTAATTAATAACCTCAGACTCCGACATCGTGTAGCCTTCATCTGTGATACGTTCAAATAGTTCGCCACCAGATAAGCTGTAAATAGTTAATGTTAAATAAGAAACACAATTATTTATTATGTTATTAAAAGTATACTCACAATTCGAAAATGAGGACCATTTCATCATCATCCTCGAATGCGTCGTGGAGATTAATAAGTTTTTGATGGTGCAGTTGATTCATAATATCGATTTCGCGACGAATCAAGTCTTTTTCAATTTCGTGGGAAACAGGAATGAATTTTGCAGCGAAAATATTGCCAGTGCTTCGTTCACGACAACGGTGTACTACACCAAAAGCACCCGTTCCTATTTCTTCCAAAATATCATAACGGTCATAGACACTGTCATGTGAGATCTCAACTGGTTGTGGCACATATTTAGAGTAAATATCAAATACATAAGAGTCATAGTCCTTGATAGGACCGTCTGCCCTACCGCGAACCTTTTTGCCATTTTCATCAATCTCCCATTTCTTTTCTTGTTTCTTCTTTTTGCCGGTGTCCTTGGTCGAAATAAGAGTACTTACTTCTGATGGATCTGAACGACCATACACATTTTCAGCGTATATTCTAAAGTCATATTGATGTCCTGGTGCTAAACCAGTAACAGCCATTGACGTAAAGCGTGTATTTCCAACACGAATCCATGATGACATTGGGTGTTCGCGTTTTTCTACTAAATAGTTTGTAATATTTGCTCCACCATCCCATACTGGAATTTTCCAACCCAACGAAAGAGATTCTGTTCCAATGTTGTCCACCGTTGGGAATCTTGGTGGGTCAGGTCGATCACTAATTTGTATCTTAATGATAGCTGTGTCAGAACCAAGTTCATTTTCGGCTGTGATTCTGTATGGTCCTGAATCAAGTTTGGAACCATCACGAATTGTAAGGATTGCATGGCGTTCCTTAACTTCAACATGGTAATGGCCACCAGACTCAATTGTTTCACCTTCACGATTCCAGTGAATGCGTGGTTTGGGATAGCCAGTGAATGGAATCTTAATAACGACATTCTCGCCCTTATCAAAGTAGGCAGTGTCACGGAATCTCGGGGGAATATTCAATTTAGGAGCAGCTTCAAGTAAAAGTGAAATAAAATTATATTTAGTCTTGTAACTGTAGCAAAGTAATACTTACTCATAATAACAAGTGAAGCTCTGGTTGATTTAGCGCCTGCCTTGTTGACAGCCCTGCATACATATTCATCGGCGTCTTCTCCAAAAACGTCATTAATTGTCAAGAAGTAAGTGTCTCCCTCTGCATACATATGATATCTTGCTCCATTCGAAATTTCACGTGCTCCCTTATACCAAGAAATAACTGGTTTTGGAACACCGGTAATAGTACATGAGAATTGTGCGTTGTGATTTTGAATGCAATTGGCATCAGACAATGGTTTAACAACCAATGGTGGTGTTGCAGCCTTAGGGTCAACAATTTTAACCGATGTAGATGCGGTAGATTCCTTTGATAGACCAGCTTCATTTTGTGCGAAAACTCTGAATTCATACTGGCGACCTTCAATTAGATTTGGACAGTTGATTTGGGTAGTAGGGCATATTGTTATATTAACACGTTGCCAGGCAGAACTGCCAACTTCACGTTTGTCAACCCAATACCCTTGAATGTGCGCGCCTCCATCCGATTCTGGTTTATCCCATTCCAAATGTGCGAATTCTCCTCCAATCTCTGTAACCTTTGGTATGCCAGGTGGTGATGGTGGATCGAAAGGTGCCTTTGCTTTAATAGGATTCAAACCTTCCAACGGAGCACCCATTCCATTCTCGTTTACTGCCATAACTCGGAAAATGTATTCTTGATTTTCTGTAAGACCTTGAACGACATATGATAGATCTTTACAGAAACTTGAAACAGTAATCCAATGTGATGAACTTGTGTCTTTGCGTTCAACGACGTAGTGTAATATTCTTAAACCACCATCATATGCTGGGGCACGCCAGGCCAATGTACATGAATGCTTGTTTATATTTGAAACTCCCATTGGACCAACTGGTGGTCCTGGCAAACCAGTGATTCGGACATCAAAGTTTCCAACAGCAACTCCACTCTCGTTTTTAAATTCAATACCATACATTCCAGCATCACCTTTGTTTACGTCACGAATGCAAATAGCAATGAAGTCATCAAATGTTGTATATTTGAAATTGTCTGTTTCTTTTAGGGTCTCGTTATTCTTAGTGATAGTTATTTCTATGGGTTGATCACCTGTGTAGTATACCTTGATCTTGGCATTATCATTTTCTGGCAAGTATAACTCATTTGGTATTCTCGTAATAATTGGTGGTGATCCAATCTTGAGATGGCTGGTTGTATGTACAAAACCAAGGGAGTTTATGGCTTCACATGTGAAATCTCCTTCATCAGTTGACTGTACATCGGAAATGTGCAATCTGAATACACCTTCCTTAGAATCGGAAGTAAAACGACCACCCATTTGTATTTCTTTCCCATTTCGTAACCATCTTGCAGTTGGTTCTGGCTTTCCAGTGGCTTGGCATTGTAGCATAAAGTATTTACCGAATGGAGCAACACGATCTTGCAATCGTGTAACCCATTCAGGCTTTTCTCCACCCAAAACTTCACACACTTTAATAGGCATTGTGCATGTACTGGGCTCGGAACGTCCTGCAGCGTTAACGGCAAATATTCTAAATTCATAGTCACCCATTTCAATGAGATTAATTACTGTATATTCAGTATCCAAGACATTATAATCATTGCATTTAACCCAAATGGCACCTCCAATATCACGGCGTTCAATAATATAACCTGTGATACGTGAGCCTCCGTCACTGGCAGGTTTAGCCCATTTAAGATCAACATAGTTTTTGCCAACTTTAACAACTTGTGGTGTTCCTGGTGGAGATGGAACATTGAATTTTCCCTTCAATTTAAATCTCATAGATGGAGCCGAGGGCTTACTGTAACCAGCAGCGTTCTTTGCCTTTATACGGAATTCGTATTCATGACCATTCACAAGATTATATAACTGGTATTTAGTATCTTTTATGAGGAACTCATAAGTATTCCAAGATGTGTCATTGGCAACATCCCTATATTCAATTTGATAACCTTGAATACGAGAACCACCATCCGACGAGGGCCGATCCCATATTAAAGTTACATTACCGGAATCCCAGTCGATAACCTTTGGTTGACTTGGAGGATCAGGCACAGTAAATTGATATTTAGCCAACACGGGTTCTTCTGATTCAAGGGCATCACTAAGCCCGTATTGATTTTCAGCTCGCACTCGGAAGAAGTATTTTTTATTTGGTTCCAATCCCATGACGTCATAATGTGTGCTACGGACAAAGCTGCTAACTTTGACCCAAACACCATTGTTATCCATTTTTTCAACGACATAGTTTGTAATTGGCGAACCACCGTCGTCCAGTGGTGTCTTCCATGAAAGAGTGCAAGTATCTGGAGTGATATCTGAAGCTGTAAGTGGTCCTTGTGGAGCACCAGGCTTGTCCACAACCGTCACGTGGCAGCCGGCTGAATCAAAGCCTTCAGAATTGGTCAATGTTATTTGATATGAACCAGTTTCACATCGCTTTGCACTCTTGTTATGGTAAACTGTGTTGTAGTTGGTCGTCTCGAACTTAATACGGTCATCTTGCAGCACTTCTTTGTTATTAACAGTCCAAGAAGGTTTTGGCCTTGGATTCCCGTTGAATGGTACTGTTATACGGAATTCTTCTCCAGCACAAACAATGATATCACGAATCTTCAAGTCAGATGTTATTCTTGGGGCAGACGGTGGCGAACGGCATATTATACCATCTGAAGATGAACTGAAAGGTCCTTGACCAGCAGCATTAACTGCTGCTATGCGGAACTCGTACTCATGGCTCTCGATAAGATTAGGAATTTTACATGTGAGATCTGGGCAGTGGGCTTGAATTGCCTTTGTCCATTTTTCTTCGGCAAGCAGACGCTTTTCAATAACATACCCGGTAATAGGTGACCCACCATCATGACGTGGTTTTGCCCACGTGATAGTGATAGAATCTTCAGAAGAGTCAATTCCCCTTGGAATTCCAGGTGCTCCTGGAACGTCAAATGGATGTCTCGCACGTATGGGCTGATCTGTCTCTGCTGGCTCTGATTGTCCGTATTTGTTTTCAGCAATAACACGGAATTCATAATCCCTTCCAATAATAAGATTGCGAACTCTCACAAATGGAACCGTACAGTAACTACTGACTTTCGACCAAGCTGGACTTCCCCTTTCTCTTTTTTCAATGACATAGTTGCTAATTGGTGAGCCACCATCATCCTTTGGTGGATTCCAATAAAGTGTAAGAGCATCACCAGCAAATTCATCTGCTCGCAAGTTTGTTGGAGGTTTCGGACGATCGAGTACCTTTACATTTATTGTTGCAGTATCAAAACCTGATGGATTTTTCAATTGTAAACGGTATTGACCAGAGTCGCTGCGTTTCGAATTCTTAACAACAAAACTAGCAGCATCATCGGTCAAATTCTGGAACATACGTTGGTCATCATCTAGTAATAAGTCGTTAGCATGCCATGTTGCAGTAGGTTTAGGGAAGCCTGCATAGGGTACGTGAATACTAAAGTCTTCTCCAGCTCTAACAATGATGTCTCTAACTCCGCCTAGGTCCATGCATGGCTTATTTGGCTGTTCCCCTATGATGATTGGATTAGAAGGCTTGGATGGATTGGACCGCCCAACTTCATTGTCAGCAATAACACGGAATGCATATTCTTGCCCTTCCTTTAAGTCTGGCACAGTATACAACAAATTGTGAATTGGCATCTCGTTTATTGGTATCCAGTCCTTTGCGTCCTTTGGTTTCATTTCTAAATAATAACCCTTGATCTTGGACTTTCCATCATTTCTTGGTGGTCTCCAAGACAACGTAGCACTATTTCTTGTAATGCGGTCTGCTTTTGGTGGCTCTGGTGGATCTGGTCGATACCGCTGGAGTTGAGCTGTCATTGGTTCTGATGGTTTAGATGGTTTTCCTGGTCCAGCTTCATTAACAGCAGTTATACGGAATTCATATCTAGAGCCCTCACGGAGATCTTGAACCGTATAACTAGTATTGGGTGTTGGATAATTATTACATTTAATCCATTCACCTCCTCTTTCACGGCGCTCAACAATATATCCTGTAATTGGCTTACCACCGCAGTACTCTGGTGGATGCCACTCTAGGGAAGCCGAGAATGGACTATATGCCACAACTTCAGGCTGACTTGGTGCATCTGGCGGATCAAATGGTGATTTCGCTACCACAGGTTTTCCTTCCAAAGGTTCAGAGATGCCGTATATATTTTCTGCACTCACGCGGAATACGTATTTTTTATTTTCAGTCAGTCCCTTGACTGTAAACGCAGTCTTCGGGCAAAAACCAGGTACTGGGCGCCAAGCATCTACTCCAAATTCAGAAACTTCTACAACATAGCCAGTGATATCACCACCACCATTATCTTTTGGTGGATGCCATGAGAGTGATATGTGATCTTGAGAAGTCTCAGTATATGTTAGTGGGCCTTCTGGTGGATCAGGCTTGTCGACAACAGTAACTTGAATATCGGCGCTGTCCTTACCAAATGCATTTGTTGCAGTAACATTGTAAGTACCTGCATCCCCTCGGACAGAATCTTCAATACGAAATACAGTTTCTTCTGGACTTGTTTGGTATGATACCTTATTGCTCTCAGATAATTTAATACCAGATTTCGCCCATTCAATGGTGGGTGTTGGAGCACCTGCAATCGGAATATGTATACAAATAGGCTCTCCAGCGTGCACTTTGATTTTCCGTCCAATCAATCCATCCAAAAACAGTCGTGGTTTTTCACGCATTGGCTTCGCTGATAGTATCGAAGATGGCTCTGAGGGCCTTCCGTTTCCAGCGGCATTTACAGCAGAAACACGGTATTCGTATTGGTGACCATCTGTAACACGATCATCTGTATAATTATTGTTTGGAACTGGTTCGGCATTAATTTTGAGCCATCTGCCAGAAGCCTTATCACGGCGTTCAATATCGTAACCGATAATTGAAGATCCACCATTGCTGATTGGTGGTTTCCATTTAATAGAAATATGATCTTTGTCGCTATCAGTAAGGTCTGGCTTTCCAGGTTGACCAGGAGTGCTATATTGATTCTTTGCAACAACTGGCTCATCTGATGTAAGTGGTTCAGAGCGTCCTTGCAGATTCTCTGCCATTACACGGAATTCATATTGGGTACCTTCCAGTAAACGTGGTACGACGGCGTGATTATATTTTGCGTTGACATAGGTCACAGCGGGCACCCAGCCTCCACCATGTGTCAAATCACGTTTTTCAATTACGTACGCGGATATTTCTGATCCACCATTGTCCTTTGGTGGCTTCCATGATACAGTTACAGAATTGGCAGTTATTTCTTCGTATTCCATCGGTCCTGTTGGTGGACCTGGACGGTCAAGCACTATCAATTGGAATGATCCTTCGTCGATGCCGGAATCATTTCTTAGCAAAAGATGATAGGTTCCAGAATCTTCGCGTTTGCAGTTCACAGTGTGAATAACTGTGTGGTGTCCAATCGATGTGACAGTTGTTCGTTCATTGGTGGCTACAGGCGTGGTATTGCAATCCCAAATAACTTCGGGAACAGGCTCTCCAATGAAATCGATATCAATGTGGAATATAAGCCCTGCCTTAATTCGAATATCATGTAATGGTGTTTTTATCTTAGGGGCAAGGAATCTAGCCTTTGCTGTGACCATATCTGATGGTTCCGAAGGTTCGGATTGGCCAGCAGGATTACAGGCAATTATACGGAACTCATACTCTTGACCCTCTGTTAATTCTGGGACAGTTGCTGCTGTCTTGTTTGGGGGAACATGTACTACATTTACCCAGTATGGGGTTCCCTTCTCTTTCTTCTGAATAATGTATTCAGTGAGTGGAGCTCCACCATCAGATTTTGGTTCAGCCCAGCGTAAATCGACGTGATCACGGTCCCAATCTGTTATATCTGGTTTTCCAGGTGCATCTGGTTCGTCAAAGTCATTTTTAGCTATAATGCTCTTGCATGCTTCAAGTGGTTCAGATTCGCCAATTGCATTAACTGCTTTAACCCGGAACAGGTACTCTTTTTTATGAACTAGACGAGTGACATCATGTACTAAATGTGTACTCATACCAGCGTCAGACCAAGTTCCTCGTGACATATCCATTTTTTCGATCACATAATGCAAAATTGGGGAACCTCCGTCATCTTCTGGATGCTGCCAAGTTAAGTGGCAACCATCCTTCGTTATTTTTGATATATCCAGAGGCCCGATTGGAGGACTTGGGCGATCCAAAACAGCAGCTTGAGCAGAAGCTTCGAATTCACCATGCTCATTTTTAAGTTTAAGAGTGTATCGTCCAGCATCTGCACGGGTTGAAAATGGAATTTCGAATGTCAGTTCATTCTGGAATAATGACATATCGACGCGTGTACTTTGTTCAATTGGCTTTCCGTCAAAGAGCCAAATGATTGTGGGACGTGGAGAGGCTTCAATTGGTAACACCCAGCCTAACCTCTTTCCAGCATTAACAGTTATGTCTTCCAAAAGCTTTTTGTCAAAGTATGGTGCAATGAAACGTGGTTTTGTAACAACAGTTGCAGAAGGATCAGAAGGCTCACCTGGACCTCCTTTGTTCACAGCAATCACTCGGAACTCATAGGGTTCATTTTCTAACAAATCTGGTACAGTGGCCTTTGTTTGTTTAGCAGGTACCTCAATGGCTTTCTCCCATGGTCCAAATTTGGAACGCTTCTCAATAATGTAACTTGTAATTGGAGATCCTCCATCCTTCTTTGGAGCTGCCCATTCCAAGTCAACATGGTCCTTATCCCAGTCAGTTGCTTGTGGCTGTCCTGGTTTGTCAGGACGACTAAATGGATCCTTAACAGTGATAGATTGTGAAGTAGCAAGTGGAAGTGATTCTCCCTGTTTGTTGACAGCACGCACTCGGAAGTTATAATCATGGTTTTCAATTAGGTTTTCGGCTCGAATACAAGTATCGGCACAATCTCCTACTGGAACCCATCGCAATGTTTCCGTATCCATTTTTTCAACCACGTAGTGAGTGATTTCTGATCCACCGTCATCTTTAGGTGGGCGCCATCGAAGAGTTATTGAGTTTTTAGTAACTTCTTCAGGTCTCAAAGGACCTTCTGGTGGTGAGGGAATATCTAAGACAGTAACATTAACAGTTGCCTTATCATTTCCATTGATATTACGAGCCAGAAGTGTATATGTCCCTGTGTCCGAACGCTTGGCATCAATTACTCGCAACTTACTGCGATAATCCTCATTGACAATCTTAACACGGTCAGTGTTTAGCACCATGTTATCTTTGTGTGACCATTCCTTTGTTGGTGGAGGTTCCCCAATAACAGGAACATCAAAGTCGAACGTTTGCCCAGCTCGTACTTTAACATCAATCATAAACTGACGATCAATCTTGGGTGGGAGATTCTTCGGTCTTGCGATGTGAGGCTGAGTAGCATCACTTGGTGCTCCTGGGCCAGCTTTATTGACAGCTTTAACACGGAATTCGTACTTCACACCTTCCACCAAACCTGGAGCTTTTCCTGTAGTAACATCTCCATCAATATCAGCACACTTTTCCCAATCGGGACTATATTTATCTCTCTTTTCAATAATATAACCAGTAACAGGCGAGCCACCATCTTTTTCTGGCCTTGTCCATTGTAACTCGACAAAGTCCTTGTCATAATCTTTAATAACTGGGTTTCCCGGCTTGGAAGGTTCATCATAAGGATTTTTAGCTTCTGTAGCATGTGGAGTAGTCAATGGATCTGAAACGCCTTGACGGTTACGAGCCCTAACCCGGAACTTGTACTTGTGGCCTGGTGTTAGACCATCCACCTTAAACTTTGGTGTAGGACCGTCAGTCTCACCAGCTGGAACCCAACGCCCGGTAATTTCATCAAGTTTTTCAATTACATAGCTATCAATTGGCTGACCACCGTCATCATCAGGAGGAGACCATTTAAGCGTACATCCATCAGCATGGACATCTTCAACTTTGAGGGGTCCATTTGGTGGAGCTGGTTTGTCGATGACAATAACTTTTACATCCGCTGAATCGGTTCCGTTAATATTCTCAGCAGCTATTGTGTATGTTCCAGAATCAGCGCGACTTGCATTGCGAACAACAAGCTTTGTATTGTAATCAACGTGCTGTACTTTAATGCGGTCACTTGGATAAACTTCACGTTTGTTGAGCATCCATTTGGTTTTTGGAGCAGGCTCCCCTGATACCTTTATGTCGTAAGTAAAGTTTTGTCCTGCCTTGATACGTACTTCTAGAAGATTAGTTCGATCAATAAGAGGTGATTTGTTTCTAGGTTTAGCTATAATTGACGGAGTTGCATCGCTGGGTTCACCTGGACCAGCTTTGTTAACTGCAACAACACGGAACTCGTATGCTTGTCCTTCGATAAGGTCTGGGACTGTTGCCTTGCTTTCAGTCGATGGAACCTCGGCGGCCTTTTCCCATTGTCCATATTTGTCTTTCTTTTCAATAACATATCCAGTAATTGGTGATCCACCATCACTTATTGGCGGAGTCCACGCTAAATCAACATGATCCTTATCCCAATCAGTGGCTCGAACATTTTCAGGTTTACCAGGTTCATCAAATGGATTCTTTGCAATAATTGTTTCATCGGCTTCTAGTGGTGCTGATTCTCCTTCGGCATTTACAGCCACAACACGGAATTTGTATTCGCCTCCAGGTGTTAGTCCAGTTACATCAGCTTGAGGCTCGGTGGCACGACAGACAGGAACCCAACAACCAGTTTCAGGGTCCATTTTGTCAATTTGGAAATATTCGATTGGCGTACCGCCATCATCTTTTGGTCTTTTCCATTTAAGATGACAACCTTCCTTGTGTATATCTGATATTTGGAGGGGTCCTAATGGCGGTGTTGGCTTATCAGTTACCACGACATTAAGCGTAACAGTGTCCTTGCCAGAACTATTTGTCGCTGTTACAGTGTATTCCCCGGAGTCTGCTCGGCTTGCTGGTCTTATAACTAACTTGGTATAGTAGTCAGGACTATCGATTGTCACATTCTTGCCGGATTGCAATGGGCAGTTGGAGAATCTCCACTCAACCTTCGGTGCTGGTTCTCCAATAATATTTGCATCGAATTTGAGTGGTGTTCCAGCTGATATTGTCACATCTCGTAGATTGCGACGATCGATCTTGGGTGCCAAAAAGCGCGGCTTAGCAGTGAAAGTCTTACCTGGCTCCGAAGGTTCTGATTGGCCTGCTTTGTTGAGCGCAATAACTCGGAATTGGTATTCGTTTCCTTCGATAAGGCCATGGACTGTTGCAACTGGTGTTGGCATATCTGTTTCACAAGCCTTTTCCCACATTGGACTGTACTTGTCCTTCTTTTCAATAATATAACCAGTAATTGGAGAGCCACCATCACTTGCTGGCTCGGCCCAAATGAGTTCAACATGATTGGCCGACCAGTCGGCTGGCTCTGGTGCTCCAGGTTTGGAAGCAGTAGCTGTATTAAAATATTGAAATATACATAAATAAACAAAATATTCAAAAGCTATTTTCAAACTTACTAAATGGATCCTTAGCGATTATAGATCCAAATGTTTCCAATGGTTCTGACTCTCCCTCTTTGTTAAGAGCTTTAACACGGAACTTATATTCATGTCCTGGAGTTAGGCCTTCAACATTGAATTCAGGACCCTCAGATTTTCCAACTGGTAGCCAGATGCCAGTATCAGGATCAAATTTCTCGATCAAGTAGCCATCAATGGGTTCACCTCCATCATCCTTTGGTTTTTTCCACTTAAGCTTACATCCTTCTTTATGAACGTCAGATACTTCAAGAGGACCTTCTGGCTTTGCAGGCTTGCCTAAATTTGAAATGTATTTTGAGAAAATTCCTTTAAAAGTTGTTATCTTATGTTACTTATGATATTTATCTGGAATTCTACTGTGTCCTGTCCGTGTTTGTTATGTGCAACGATCTTGTAAGTACCCGTATCCTTGCGTTTAGGATTATCATCGAAATATTTGGTGTTGTATGGTATGTTATCAATTCGTCGATGTGATGACACCGGTATGGATTTTCCATTGTATGACCAAATGACATCTGGTGCTGGTTCACCAATGATTTTAATGTCCAAGAAGATTGGCTCGCCTTCTTTAACATTATATGTGTGTATGTTTCTGCGATCGATCTTAGGAGCCACTGAATAAAAACCAATTTAGATGAATAATCACTTAGTTTTCAACATTATGGACTTACGTTTCCTTGGTTTAGTTATAACTGATTTACTGGCATCACTTGGTTCACCAGGGCCAGCTGCGTTAATTCCACGAACTCTAAATTCGTATTCTGTATTTTCATCTAAGCTTGGCACCGTAGCTTTGCATTCTCCACCAGCTGGCGGAGCAGATACCTCAAGGGCCTTAACCCATTTTCCAGTACCTTTTTCACATTTTTCAATAGCATATGCAGTGATTGGTGACCCACCATCGTTTAAAGGAGGATTCCATTTAAGATCTACATGATCCTTGTCCCAGTCCGTGGCCTCTGGAGTTCCAGGCTTACCAGGTTCATCTGAAATAAATATTTTAAAAGTTTCATAATTAGAATATGTGAAGTTTACTTACCAAATGGATTTTTGGCTACAATTGGCTTATCAGTTTCAAGTGGCTCAGACTCTCCTTCAGCGTTCACAGCAAGAACACGGAATTTGTATTCTTGATCAGGAACAAGATTATTGAGCTCAGCGAATGGTTCCTTGAAACGACCACTTGGTAGCCATCTTCCGGTATCAGTGTCCATCTTCTCAACGATGTAATATTCAATTGGCACGCCACCATCATCTAATGGTGGATTCCATTTCAACTTGCAACCTTCTTTGTGAATGTCACTTACACGAAGTGGACCTTCAGGTTTGCCTGGTTTATCTTGAACGGTTATTTCAATTGAAGCTTCATCGTGACCGGAATCATTTTCAGCCTTGAGTGTGTATTTGCCAGTATGCAAGCGTTTAGCTATAGGAATGCTAAACTTAGTCCGATATGGTTCCAGATCAATATTGATAGAGTCATCATCTGCAATGCGAGCCTTGTTGTGGTACCAAACTTTGTGTGCTGGTGGTTCACCAGATACTTTAACATCTAAACGTACATGTTGGCCAGCCTTAATAACGATGTCCTTAAGGTTGGAACGATCAATCTTAGGTGGAGCAAAACGATCTTTGGCAAGCATTGTTTCAGATGGATCTGAGGGCTTGCTCTGACCCCCTTTGTTTACTGCTTTTACACGGAACTGGTATTTTTGTCCTTCAATTAAATCATTAACACGAGCTTCGCATTTTGGTGTGTTCGTTTCGAGTATCTTTTGCCATTTGTTTGTAAGATTATCCTTCTTTTCAATTATATAACCAGTGATTGGAGCGCCATTGTCGTCATCGGGGGCTCTCCATTTAAGGTCTGCAGTATTGCGAGACCAGTCCTTTATTTCAGGCTTACCTGGTTTATCAGCAGCTTGGTAAGGATTCTTTGCAGTGGTAGGTGAATCAGTTACAAGTGGTTCGGATTCTCCTTCAGCATTAACTGCCTTAACACGGAACATGTATTCTTTTCCATCAGTCAAGCCTGTCACATCAGCCTCAGGTGTCTTACTAACACAGACAGGAACCCAACGACCAGTTTCTGTGTCCATCCTTTCAACAACATAATGATCAACCGGTTCACCACCATCATCTTCTGGTTTATCCCAAGTTAAATGAACACTTTCTGCAGTAATATCTCCAACTTTAAGAGGTCCCTTAGGTGTTGATGGCTTGCAAAGAACTTCCAATTCCAAATCAACCGTATCAACACCAGAATCATTTTTGGCAGTTACAGTATAAATACCCTTATCGGAACGTTTCACCTTTGAAATGATGAATGTTGTCTTATAGTCTTCATTTTCAATCTTAAGTCGGTCAACCGATTTAAGGGGTGCATCCTTATAAGTCCATGTTATTACTGGAGCTGGTTCACCTTTAACAACTGCATCAATGTGCAATAATTGTCCACTGCGCAAAGTTTTCTTCTGTAAGTTCTTACGGTCAATATGAGGTGCAAGGAATCGAGGCTTTGCAATAACTGATTTCGAAACATCACTAGGATCACTTGGTCCCGCTCTATTTACTGCTACTATGCGGAATTCGTATTCATGACCCTCATCAACATTGCTTACTGTGCCAGAAGTATGATCCCCTGGAACTGTTGCTGCATCAACCCATGTACGTCCTGACTTATCTCTCATTTGGATAATATACTTAAGAATTGGTGCGCCACCATCGCTTTTCGGTGGAGCCCATGAGAGATCCACAAAGTCTTTATCCCAATTGGTTGGTTCTGGTCTTCCTGGTTTATCTGGCTCATCAAATGGATTCTTAGCAATGATTGGTTTATCGGTCTCCAAGTCTTCAGATTCTCCTTCTTTGTTTACTGCGCGAACGCGGAATTTGTAAGGCTTGCCTTCTTGTAAACCAATAATTTTGGCTTCGGGTTCTGAGCTCTTGCCACATGGAAGCCACTGCCCAGTATGTGGATCAAGTTTTTCTATTTCATAATAATCAATTGGTGCACCACCATCATCTTCAGGTTTTTTCCACTTAAGCTTACATCCATGTTTATTGATGTCATTAACTTCTAGTGGACCTTGAGGTTTACCTGGTTTTCCGAGAACTGTCACATCTAACTCTGCGACGTCTTCTCCAACTTCGTTTTCGGCTTTAATTGTGTATTTGCCACTTTGTAAGCGTTTTGCACGCAATACAAAGAATTTCGTATTATAATCTACGCTATCAACACGTAGATTGTCGTCAGTGACAAGAGGTTCGTCCTTGAAGAACCAATGCACTGTTGGAGCTGGCTCACCCTTTATATTTATATCAAGGCTGATTGAAAGACCAGCCTTAACAATAACAGCTTTGAGGTTTGTGCGGTCGATGTGCGGTTTTACTATTAAAATAAAAAATAAAATTTACAGATAGTAATGCATTCATAACTGTTTGTAATATTATGAAAAAGTACTTACAAAATCTAGGCTTAGCCGTATGCCAATTAGTTTGCTCTGACGGTTCTGAAGGACCTGCTTTATTGATAGCACGAACTCGGAATTTGTATTGTTGACCCTCTTCGAGTTTATTAACAGTACCCTTGCAAATTGGTCCCTCAGTCTCAGCGACCTTGACAAACTGGCCAGAGTCCTTATCCATAGCTTCGATGATATAACCTGTAACTGGTGCGCCACCATCTCTAATAGGTGGTTCCCACTTCAATTTAACATGGTGTTCATCCCAATCTTCTAACTCTGGAAGACCAGGTGCAGCAGCTACATCGAATGGATTTTTGGCAACAATAGCTGACTCAGTTTCCAAAGGATCGGATTCACCTTCTTCGTTGATTGCCTTTATGCGGAACTGGTAAGCATGATTGGGTTCAAGACCCTTTATTTCTTGTTCGGTTTTCTCGGGATCAACATGTCCACAAGGCACCCAACGACCGGTGGTAGCATCCATTTTCTCAATGATATATCCAGTGAGTGGAACACCACCATCGTCTTTGGGTTTTTTCCATTTCAATTTGCATCCTTCCTTGTGGATATCGCTAACCTCGAGTGGACCTTCAGGCTTGGCCGGTTTGTCAAGGACTAAGATTTCAACAGTAGCTTCATCAACACCATTAATATTCTCAGCACGTAATGTATAAACTCCACTTTCCTTTCGGGACGAGTCCAAAAGTGTGAGTTTAGTGTTATAGTCTTCGTTTTCAATGCGAATGTTGCCAGTAGCGAGC
Source organism: Platycheirus albimanus (assembly GCA_916050605.2). Classification (NCBI taxonomy): domain Eukaryota; kingdom Metazoa; phylum Arthropoda; class Insecta; order Diptera; family Syrphidae; genus Platycheirus; species Platycheirus albimanus. The sequence goes on from OU696699.1 coordinate 16,944,885, forward strand.
ACTTCTTTCTCCTTGAAAGACCAAGTTAATGTTGGTGCTGGCTCACCACGTACGTCAACATCTAGTTTAACAACTTGTCCTGCTCGCACCTTTATGTTCTTCATCTTCTCGCGATTGATTGTTGGTTTTACTGTTATTTAAAAAAAAAAGAATATGGGAGAAAGGAACGAGGGTACGGGATTTTGGAAAATTGATTTAAAAACAATTATTATTTTATAAAATTTGAAAAACAAGGTTTGTGTGTAGAGCTTTGCAAAAACGAATAAAAACTTGGTAATACTGCGAATACCTTAATTTTGTATGAGCAGATAAGAATATTGAAATGTTAAAAACAAAGCAAAGTTACGCAGTCATTGTTAATCTGAAGATAGGAGAAAATCACTGTTTAGAATGCAATGATTGCAAATGAAACTAAGTCTGTATTTAGCTCTGGAAACATATTTGATCGGCTAAATGAATAAAGCGCAATTCGAATAGTTTGTTATTAAGCTGAAAGAAAAATTATGTCATAGGGTGCGAAAGTAGTTTAGACAAATAAAAGCAGCGAAGCAAATCGTTGAATGAGAATCAGAAAATTTCATATATGTTGCCTTACAGTTTCTTGGCTTGGCGAGATGTGGTTCTGTAGCATCACTAGGTTCACCGGGTCCAGCCTTATTTAAAGCACGAACACGGAATTGATATACATTGCCTTCTTTCAACCCATCAACTGTGGCAAATGGTTCGGGTCCCTAAAAAAATAACAAAAGTTATCGTAATATAGAACTGCTTCAAATTAGTTGATAAAGCTAAACTTACATCAGTGGTGAGGACCTCATCCCAATGGGGTGAAAATTTATCTTTCTTTTCAATAACATATCCTGTAATTGGAGCTCCACCGTTGTTCTTTGGAGGCTCCCATTTCAACTGAACCATGTTTTCATTATAATCTTCAATGACGGGAGTACTTGGCTTACCGGCTGCATCATATGGGTTCTTAGCCAAAATACTTTGCTCCGTTTCCAAGGGCTCTGATTCACCCTCATCGTTAATCGCTTTTACACGGAACTGGTACTCATGACCTTCTTGCAATCCCTTAACGTCTATTTCAGTATCATTACCAGACGTACGACCAACTGGAACCCAGCGCCCTTGAGCCTTGTCGAATTTCTCCACCTGGTAGGCAGTAACTGGCTTACCACCGTCATCTTCAGGCTTATCCCATTTAAGTTTACATCCATCTTTTGTAATATCTTTAACCTTAAGCGGTCCCTTAGGCTTGCCAGGAGCTGCCAAAATGTTAACTTCAACTTCAGCTTCATCTTCACCATGCTCATTAACAGCTTTTATCTTGTAAAGGCCAGTGTTTTTACGGACAGAATCGGAAATATGTATTTTTGTATTATAATCAACATTCTTTATCTCGATATTGCCTTCGGATAAAAGTTCCTTGTTGTTTTGATACCAAGTTATTTTTGGTGGTGGTTCACCACGGACATTTACATCATACTTGATGGGCTTTCCAGCGCGAATAATAAATGGTTTCAAATTGGTTCTATCGATCCTTGGTTTCACTTTATAATTGAAAATAATAATTTTATTATAATGAATTAACTATAACAAAACTAACAAATATACTTACGTGCTTTGTATTTCACAATTTGCATTTTACTTGCGTCCGACGGAGGGGATAGTCCAGCTTTGTTAATAGCGACTATACGGAATTGGTACTCTCCATATTCCTTTAAATCATCAACCTTTGCTTCAGTCATACTGCCAGGGACTTCCCCAGCCTTTTCCCAATCTGGTTTGTTCTTATCTTTCTTTTCAATTATATACTTCTCAATTGGAGCACCACCGTCGTTGTTTGGAGGATTCCATTTGAGCTGAACGCTATGGTTATCATAGTCAGTAACCTCTGGCGTTCCGGGTTTGTTTGGCTCATCAAACGGATCTTTAGCTACAACACCTACAATTGTTGTCAATGGCTCAGATTCTCCTTCAGCATTAATAGCTGTAACACGGAACTGGTATTCTGATCCAGGATTCAAGCCAGTCACATCAAATTCTGGTGGGTCTTTATCCCCAGGTAAACGTCCCACACGCACCCACTTTCCAGTTGCTGTATCCATTTTCTCAATTTGGTATTCTTGAATTGGAACACCACCGTCATCTTCTGGTTTTTTCCATGCCAGCTTGCAACCTTTAGCATGGACATCAGACACTGAAAGTGGTCCTTTTGGCGAGCTTGGTTTACCCAAAACTATCAATTCTACAGTTTCAGTATCAGTGCCATTGCGGTTAGTGGCTTTTAGAGTATATTGGCCGCTATCTTTACGAACACAGTTTGAAATAATGAAGTCGGTGTGATAGTCGACGTTTTCAATTTTGATGCGGTCAGTGTTTGTTAATGGGATATCATCACGCCAACTCCATTTAAGAGTTGGAACAGGTTCACCAATAACATCAACTGACCATTTGTGAGTACGCCCAGTCTTGATTGTGACCTTCTTGAACGTGGAACGATCAATTTGTGGTTTGACTTTAGTTTTAGGAAAGAAAATAATTTTTTTTAAGATTCTTTCTCTTTAAAATTTAACTATGGATCATGGATTAGAAGTTTTGCGTATATGTTAATTCAAAGCCCACACAATTCTGAGATACGTTTTTTTATAAGTAAATGAAAAAAAAAATTATTTAAAGCTAGTTTGCAGTAGAATTCATATAAATAGGTACTAAATATTTTTAAGTAAACTAATTTCAAGTTAAAAAATATATAGCATATAGTCAATTTTGTACAGCAAGTTCAGAAGACTTTGTCCTATTTGGATTGAAAGTGGCGAATCCTTCAAGACAATACCAGTGTTAGTCCACTGTAAACTAGCTTGGAGCTGAAGAAACCAAGGAGTTTCTACAGCAGAATGAATTTGTTAACCTTTTTTCCTCTAGATTGGAAACTGAAATTTATGGAGGTTTAAAGCAAGCGTATACTCAAAAGCCCTCTTTTAAAGATGTTTTTTCATATTCGTCTCTGGTTTGAAGGAATGTTGCAGCGTTAACTTTATTTTGTGGTTTGAAAGCTTCCTCCCGTAAGTATCTTGCACGTTTGAAATATAATATTTTATAATTTAAGCATTGTAAAATTTGTTATTTGCAGAAGCTCATATGCACACACTTACTATATTATTAAGAATTAATATTTTGTTTTTGTGTAAACGAAATGAAAATAAATTCATGTAAAAAACCGGTGTTAAACTTACGATTTTTGTGCTTGCACAAATGATTATCCGTTGGTTCAGATGCTTCAGATGCTCCTGCTTTGTTCACAGCTTTAACACGAAACTGGTAAACCATTCTCTCTTTAAGACCCTCAACTTTAGCAACACACTCGGGTGTTTCAGTTTTAGCTACTTCGGTCCAATCAGGTGAAAATTTATCTTTCATTTCAATCAAATAATGTGTAATTGGACGGCCACCATCACTTGGTGGTCGTTTCCATTTTAATGTAACAGATTGATTATCATAATCATCAATTTCTGGTTTGCCTGGACGACTTGGTTCGTCGTAGGGATTCTTAGCCAAAATACTGTCCGATGTTTCAAGTGGCTCAGACTCACCCTCCTTGTTTATTGCCTTGACGCGGAACTTATACTTTTTATTGGGTGTTAATCCCTTGAAATTGAATGAGGTCTCATCTGGACCAACTTCACCGGCAGGTATCCACCGACCAGTATCCTCATCCATGCGTTCCAGAGCATAGCCTGTTATTGGACAGCCACCATCATCTTCTGGCTTGTTCCATTTCAATTTAATGTGATCAGAGCGGACTTCCTCGGGTTCAAGAGGACCACCGGGTGCCAAAGGCCGATCAAGTACAATCACATCAGCAATGGACTCTATAGTCCCTGAGCTATTAGACAAAACTATCTTATACTTTCCAGTATCTTTGCGAACAGCTTTTCGCACTGTTATGGCAGAATTACGTTCGTATTGGTCAACAGTAATGCGCTGACCATCTATTTGAATTGGTGTATCGCCTTTAACCCATTCGGCTTTTGGCTCTGGTTCACCATCGTACTTAATATCAAACCGGACTGTTTGTCCCTTTTTGACAGTAACATTTTTCAACTCATCGCCGACAATAAACGGCTTAACGAAGCGGCACTTAGCAATGATTGTTTTCGTAGTGTCGCTTGGTTCGCCAGGACCAGCCTTATTAACAGCACGGACTCGGAATTCGTATTGTTGGCCTTCTTTAAGGCCATCAACGGTTGCAGCCAAACAATCAGCAGGCACTTCCTTGCCTGTAACCCAATCGTTACTGAACTTTTCTTTATACTCAAGTAAATACCCAGTTATTGGTGCACCACCATCTGAATCTGGAGCTTGCCATGTGAGATCAGCATGATCCTTATCCCAATCGACAACGTCAGCATTTTTGGGTTTTCCAGGTTCGTCCCATGGATCCTTAGCCAGGACTGCGTTTTTAAATGCAGCTGGCTCACTGGAACCGATTTTATTCACAGCACGAATACGGAATCTGTACTGCTTTTTCGGAATTAGATCTTCAATCTTTTTCTTACATGGTTCTTCTGGTAGAACCTCAGCGACATTTTCCCACTGCTGTTTTTTGCTCAAGTCTTGCCGTTCGATTATGTATTTAATGAGTGGAGCACCACCCATATCTTCTGGGGCCTTAAACGAAACAACACAAGATGTTTGGAATACCTCTGAAACATCGACGTCACGCGGTGGAGTTGGCACATCCTGCATAATAATGTTAACATTTTTAACGTCTTCACCTTGGGCGTTAGATAATTTAATTTGGTATGGACCCGATTGGTCACGAGTTGGTTTCTTAATTTTGAATACTATTTTATCATCAGTGACAGAAACTTCAACATCCTTAACTGGTAGTTGCTTATCGTCCTTAAAGAGCTTAGCCTCAACAGGAGTTTGTTTAGTACCGGCAACTTAAAAAAATTAAAATTAAGAATATAAATAAAAAATAAATTTACCATCTTCCAAGTTTACCTTTATATGGTACTTCAATGACCAATGGTTGGTTGATTGGTCCAGCGAACTCCTCCGGACAATCAATGTTAGGCTTACTTTCGCCCTTGCTAACTGACAATTTACATGATGATGACAACTGACCAGATTCGCAGGTTATCTCACCCTCGTCGGTCAAGTCTAAAGCATTAAAGATCAATTGGTGCTTACCGCCACCCAAGTTTTTAATTTCTATTCTATCGCATGGTATAATTGGTTCGCCGTTGAACTTCCATTCAGCTGGAGCAGTTGAATCTTGTAATTCAACATCAAGTACAAGTTTTTCACGTTCCACTGCAGCGGTATCCTTTAATTTCTTATTAAAGCGATTTTCATCTATTTATTAAATAAAGTAGTATAAATTTGATCAAAATAGTCGTCGTTCTTCAAAAGTTAAACTTACATTTGATGAGAATTTCAGCTTCAGTCTTGTCGACATTTGTAGTACACTTGAATAATCCAGCATCGCTCACCTTGCAGTCCTTAATGATAAGCTTTCGCTTTCGGCCGTCCTTAACAATTTGCATACGTTTGTCACCGGGTTTAATTTCTTCATCTCCCTTAAACCACTGAACATCTCCGGTCGCATCATCGATTTCACAAGCTAATGTCACAGTATCTTTTTCAATGCATTGCAAGGATTTAAGCACCTTTACAAATTTATATGGATATTCCACAATTTTAACCGTTGTATCAGTCTTGTCAGGCTGACGATCAAGGCGACATGAGTATTTACCAGCATCTTCCATAACACTCTCCTTAATGATAAGCTTAAGATTACCATTAACATCCTTTGCAATCAGGTATCGAGCATCGTTTCCTTCAATCTTTTCGTTGTCCTTAAACCAGGTTACATTAGCCATAGAACTACTAACAGCACATTCCAAAACTGTTTCGTGCTTTGTGAAACCCTCGATTTTCTTTTTCAGTGGTTTTGTGAACGTGTAGCTAGGATCAGCCTCTTCAACATTGAGGAATGCAGTCGATGAGATGCCGCCGATTTCAATAGTGTATTTGCCGCTATCCTCCACCTTGGGATTCATGATAATCAGCTGGTAACTATCATTTTCCTGTTTGAACTTGCACTTGCTTCCAGTAAAGAGTTCCTATGTACATGTATATAGCAAATAATAATATGCAGTGTTTTGAAGTAATATAACCTAGTTTCTTTTAAATTTTCTGTTTGAATTATTCAAAAACACCTAAAACCAAACATATTTTGACAGGACAGTTGTTTTTTTTTTTTTATATTTAAACTTCTGAATGATTATGGAACTACGATTGCTAATCAATCTGTCATTCAAATATAAAAATGCGATAGCCGGCAGTAAATTTGAACACAATGGAAAGTGTTTATAAAAACCAATTCACGAAGTTATGGTGACAAATATAAAATTCAAATTCTGTCTTCAAAACGGTTGCCTACTTTACAGAACAACAACTGTCAACATGCTACCCAATTTAAAGAAAAAAAAATAGATCAACTAGTCCTACCATAAATTCTGTAAAGCAATTTCGAGCAGGGGAAGATCGAGAGAACAGTAAGAAAAAAAAACATTCAGCAACACATTTAAGCTTATCGACGATACACAGGTCACCTGTCTGTGTCTACTAGACTAAAAAACAAAATGACATACGAGAAGTTGAAATTGAAAAATATTTAGATTTTGACGAACAAAATGATATTAATTTTAAAATACTTCATTAAAAATTAACGAAAACAGTTGTTCCAAGGATCCAGGTTTTATTTTCTCAGATAAATGTATTGGAATACATAATCTATTTGTGTGAATTTTTTTTTTTTGTATAAGGGGACAAAAGCGGGAGAAGTTCAACCAATACTCTTTTCAGTGTTGTAAATTGTAATGTGGATCTCTTTCGAGAGTACGAAACTCTTACAAAAAAATCTTAACCAAAATAAAACGAAGAGAATTCAGATTTTAAACACTTTTAAATTCCATGACGCTTAGCTGCTTCCAACTAAGCTAAGGGAATAAAACATAATAAAACAATATTTAATATTTATCGATGCCGATCAGAACTTATGGCAAGACTAGGTTTATGAGCTTTTGCTTCACGATTGTTATACTTACATCCTTTCTGAAAAACCATTTCGGCTTGCAATTTGGCTTACTAAATCTGCCTTCAAAGACGACCTTCTTATCCTTGCCTTCTTTGGCAAATTGATCAATCAATGGACTCAAGAACGATTCTTGTTTCTATAGATGTTGTATGTTTTGTTTTCGTTGTTAATTCGTCGATTCGATTTTATTCGTTGACGGTGATGTGAACGCAGAACGATTGTTGTTATAGAAAGCGTTGTCAAAAATGGGAAAAGAAATTGTTTGGATTGGTTGTGAGATTCTTTTTTTAGGTTTGGGAGCTTATTGTTTAATTTATTGAAAGTTGCACTTCGTAGGTAATACTATCCTTGTTTTGAAATTTAATTCAGTTTCAAAACAATGATCGTTATTACTTGCAATACTAGAGGCATTTAAATGATATTAATACAAAGTTTTTTTTTGTATATTTACTTTTTTATAAAAAAAGGAATAGTAGTTAAGAAATAATAAAATATTAAAAAGCTGACACAAGCTCCTCGTTGATTGCTAAGCATACAAAAGGTTGGTTTAACAAATTTAGTTGAAATTTCTTATTAAAGAAATAAATCAATCTATAAAGCTGTAAATAAATATAAAATTAAATGCTAAACACAATAATTCATAATACCAAGCACAAACAAATATAGTACATAATATATATATATATATATATATGTATATTAAAAATTAAAAAAAATTAAACATTACATAATTATTATGACACAAGCAATGTGCAAAAGTATGAACTCGAAATACTTAGTTTAGTTTCCTTGTTAAACTGGTAGAAGCAGAGTAGAAGCAGATAGAGTGGAACAGCGTAGAGAAGAAGGAGAGCAAAGAAGAGGAGAACCAGACATTAAGTTTTCTTTTGATATAAATGCATTTTATTGTTAAAAAACAGTCACAGAAACGTCAAAAGATTTTTTTGCGCAAATATTTCAACAATCAATTTTATAATTTTGTATTATTGTGAAGTCAATAAGAACCAATCAGAATTGTCTTGTAGTTGAGAATGTCTTTAAAGATTAATTTATCAGAAACGTCTGGTTTTTTGAAATATTGTTTAACCAGCTAAGTGTTTTTTTCCTACGACAAGGTGACTTAAAACCCGCAACCTGTTATTGTTAGACTTCTGTTCAGTAAAATCTTAAACAAAATAATTAATTTAGCACGGCGAAATAGTCAAAATAATTATATTCAATTAAGTTAGCATTAAAACTATCTGGAGAAACTGATCAAATATAAGATGAACAAATAATAAAAAACAATAATTAACAATGAGGCAGAGAAAATAGATAGTAGAGTGAGAGCAAAAGATGAATTAATTTATAGAAGGAAAATAGACGCATTTATAGGATACATTGTTGATTTTTTTTTTCAAGAGGGAAACTTGTTTTTTTTTTTTTTTTTTTTTTTAAGTACGTCTACTTTTGAAGAATAGTCGAACCTCCTCTCGACGAAACGGATGCAGTGTTGGCCAATCTGGTATCAGTTCGGCTAAAGATGGTCTACGTGATGATTGCGGCTAATATTTCAATATTTTGTTTTTGTATTTATTTTGTTATATGTGGAATGTGTAGTTTACATTTTGGAAAAAAACATTAAAACTCATGTTATATTGGTATGACAACGACATTTGTACTTAACGTTAAGGTATAGTAAAAATGGGGGAAGGATACAAATAAACAACCTATATTTGGATACAAAAAAAAAAACGTCAAACAAAGATACAAAATTTAAAACAAAAACTGATCCAGTCAGGTAATGGTAAATGGCAGTCACATGATTTACGTTTACAAAAATATCACAAAAATATAAAAGTCTTATCTTTCTCCAAACTAAACTTTTTATATATACCTTTTGACCTGACCCCTCTATCGATTTCCATTGTTACATATTTTATCTCTGTTTTAAGATATTTATTGTAAAAGTTAACTATCGCTTATTTAAAAAAATTGAGATGTATTGACAATACGAAATGGGGCCTATAGTAAAAGGTTTTAAAATGTAGCGAGAGTTGCAGCAAAAAACAAAACGGATATTTTATTGAGTTCATTAGGTATATGCAACAACTTCTTTGAACTATCTGTAGGTGCTCTAAATTAATATTCGTTGATTAAAAGAATCAGTTTTCCTTAAGAAGAACAAACAAAACACTAGAAAAAAGTAAGTTTTCAAAAATTGTACCTTAAAAAGAATCTATAAAACCTTGTAATCAATACTAAGCACTACTGGCCTACTGGGCTAGTCAAACGTATTCACTACCTTATTGATAGTGTATTCAAAAAGTTTTCACTTGATCAAGTATTAGGTAGTCGATTATTATTTTATCCAAAGGTTTATAATTATAAAAATTCATCTGTACAAAACGTTATTTACAAATGATGAATAAAATTATTGAACTTTTTAAGGCGGGTTATTTTTTTTTTGTTATGAAATAATATTAAAAATTTAAAATGAGTATGATAACTTTGTCGCAAAAGAATTATTCAATTATTTAAATGTTGATATTGGCAGAAAAAAACACAAAATCCAAAATTAAATTTACCAAATTCACCAACAATCTATAGCGCTTAGAGTATTAAAAATAAAAAAAACATGCGCTATATACAAACACCTTGTTATGGTTTTGGCTCTGGTGTTATTGGTTTTTTTTTCAAAAATTGAAATTAAATATAAACAAATAAAAGCCACTTGAATTTAAAAAACATAAAATAAATATTGTAGATATATGTTTATGTTATATAGGGAATGGATTTTTTTTAATATGATGGGGTTGTGTCAGTGTGATGTGTTTTAGAGGAAAGGATAGGAAGGTTGTTTGAGCCGAACGTACCTTTTCGACTTTTTTAAGGGCTGGTAACGGTTTTTCCGTTTCTTTTAAGTCACCCCAATCGGGGTCTTTTTCATCTTTGTCCCATTTTTGATAACGACGTTTTTTCAACATTGCACGGAAATCCATACCACTTGAATCCGATACATAAAGTTGCATTTCCGCCGAATCCTCCCCATGTATATTCGATACAACAATTTTATATTTACCCTCATCGTTGGGCTTACATTTCCGCATGCATAGGGTTATTGAATTCGTTTGTCCATCAGTGAGGAACTTAAAACGGCCACCTTCCATAATTTCGGAGACACCTTTGTAGAACTTGAAAGTGGGCGCTGGAGCGCCCTCAACATTAACAGTCATGTAAGCAGTTGAGTCTGTTGGAGTAAAGTTTAAGTTTTTTTTTTTTGTATTCAAATCCAAAATGTCTTTAGCCAAAGAATAGTGAAGCTGCTTATTTGGGCACTTTTTATAATTGTTTAAGCTTTGTTCATCGGAAAAGAAAGAAGTTTAGATACAGAAAAAGCAGCCCTCACTCAAGCGCAATGTCAATTAAACCATTTAAAGAAAAAATTATTTTGTATTAGTATTTATGCAGAATGCAGCATTATCCAACATTTTCTTTAGGAGGACTCTTGAACTCAAAGATATTTACAGTATTTATTAATTTTTTAATTTAATTTAATTTCTTTTTGTATTTCCCGGTCAGATATCGTTTGCTTTTTTGTTATAGTTTTTATGGTGAATCTGTGATTTTATATTTTAGAAAATGAAACACAAAATATTCCATGAATCCAGCCCCCCCCCCCCCCCCCAAAAAAAACGCCATAGAAAAATCCAATCAAAAAATTTGAATAGATTATTTTTAAAGTAGATTTTTTTTTAAATAATTGCAGCAGACAATAGAACAGTGGATGCATTATTCGAGTTGTGGGACCCGAACCCACAATTCTATCGCCAGGCAGAATTGTTTTAATATTGCCCTCAGTTTTATCTCAATGCCTGTGAAATGAATATCACCCAATTGTCAATCCAACAACCAATCTTCTTGATCATTTAGTTATCGCGTTCCATATTTGTTTACAAACAACATATCCGAGAAATCAAGATTAGGTGTAGCCTAAGTTTTTTTTGTTCTATGGCGTTGTTTCAGGGATGATTTGGTTTAAAGTGATTGAATGAAGTTGACAAAAAAAAAAAAAAAAAAAAAAATATAGCTAAGTATGTTCATTATTATAATCGTTAAGCACCTTGTTCGCTGATAAATTTTCTTTGAAAATTAAATTAAAATGAAAGAGAAATCTAAGAAAGCAAACTGGAGGCGATTAGCAGAAAGTTGAGAAAATTTAGTGTATTGAGCATTTGTTTAATATATTTCTCTGCATATTTTTCACTTGGATGGTTACCTTCAACAGCTGAGTAAGATTCTTGTACGTCAACAATTGTTGGTGGGCCACCATCGCCAATGGGATGTAATGGTGTCGATGGTTTATTAATAAGTTCTTCGAGATCCTGAATACTTGGTCGCCTAACATCGACCGATGGTCTTCTCCTCTGTTGTTTCGCAAATGAGGTTCATATAATCGAATTTGTGTTTTATAATGCATCACGAAAATAACAATTACGATATAGTTTATATATCACATAAAACACAAATAAATCAACAGCGCATATAAATTATTGTATCAAACGAAAAGAAAGAAAAAAAAATAAAAAAACACATTAATATTCATTGGTCCTAACTAAATATGTAAATAAGTTGTTGTTGTTGTTGTTGTACTTTAAATACGAAAACATTAAAATAACAACATCTGAAGCAGTTTAAAAACCATTTTAAACATTAACCAAATACAAGACCGCGATAACATACAAATTTCATTTTAAAATATTATGTATTAAAAATGAACAAAAACAATTTCATACTTTATAGGTGGATTAGACAGATACACTTAAAAAATTATTGAGCAATGAAAAAACAGACAATATTTGTTTTTAACAAAAAAGAATAGTATGTATTATGTAAGCTTGCTGAAAGATAGAGAAGAACACAAGGCATACGAACTTGTATAGGAGCTATAAAAGGAAATTTTTTATTAAAGTTAAAAAAAATGATAAATATAAAAAAATTATTGATGAATTTATTTGCAGCTTTCACATTAGAATAGAAAACAAAATGAAAATGAGCATGTATTTTCGACATATTTATTATGCCTGCAAATAATCATAGAGCTAAACAAAAAAAAAAGTTAAAGAATGTTTAAATGAATGTTTATATAGAGAAAAATCAATTCAATATAGAAATGTTTCAAATATAGATTGTATGTTTTCATTAAATATAGAACAATAGTGCCTAAAATATAAGAAACATTAAATTGATGTAAAGTAATATAATAAGAACACTTTGTTTTTGCAATTTTCTAGACCATTTCTTCAATAGGTTTATCTAATTTTTGTTGATCTTATATTCAGATAAACTGCATCCTATTGTTTATAAAATTCTGCAGTTCCTTGAAAATTGAACAAACAAAGTGTTAAGCAAGTGAACAAAATTAAATATTTGAGCAAAAGTTAAACAATTAAAATGAAAGCAGTAGATGGATGACATCCCAAAAACATGCAACTAGTACAGTCTAAAGTTGTTAAATAAACTTTTTTTGTTTTAAATATTTTAAACGTGAGACGAAGTATCGAAGAAGCTGAGAATATATTTTTTAAATCGATTATGTTGTATAACTCTTAAAACATAAATAAGTTGTCACTTAAACTTTTTATGATTGGTATTCAGACCAATACAAATAACTGTTTGTGCTTTGTTTTTATTTTTAATTTAAATTTTTTATTTTTATTCGAAAAATTGTTTCTCACATATTATAACTCCAACCAAACCCTGATTAATTATTAAAAAAACTGGATTAGTTTAGTTCAGTTTGACATTCATTTGATGTAAGTCAAACTGAACCCAAAATAACACGTCTATATTTAAGAAAGAAAAATGTTACATCACATACTACACTACAAAAATTCATGGCTTTTGTTATAAACTATCATTTACAATTTGTTTTATGTTTCTTTATTGGCAAATGATTTTTGTTTCTGGTCAACGGGTCAACCCTTAAGTTCATATATAAAATCAAAAACATCATTCATTGGTAGAGGATTTAAGTCGCTATTAGCTTATCAAATTATATGATAACAATATAGTTGTGTCGATTTAGAGACACAAATACCAAATACTACTACTTCGATTTTGTTCAAATGAAGGTGTGTCGAAATCGACATGGCTTAGAAAAACATCGGGTAATTGTTTTTATTAAAATGGTAAAATCGCGTATTAAATTTTAAGCGTACCTACTGTATGCAGGAGAACTCCGTTCTTCTTTGCCATTGTTTTCTTTTTATTAAAAAAAAAAATCCAACGGCCTGTCGTTGAAAAGTAAGAAGATTCTTTGGGATTTTTTAATTATCCCCGATATACCGAAAACAAAATCGCGATTGTTAAGTGAATATGTTGCAAGCGAAATGACCTTACCGCAGTAATTTTTTCAATAATTCGACTTTGTTTAACAATTCGAAAATAGTTTTAGAAACTTCAGTAAAACCTCAGTACGACGCACGTCGTCTAGTCTAAATATTTGGATATATGTTTTCAAAATGAAAATGAAATTGTTAAGTTATTTTTTAATTACAGAAATGAAAATAGCAAACATTTTATAAATATTTTTCAATGTTAACACTGAAACGCCTAAAAACTCTAGACTGTGTTATATGCCTCCCAATACACATGATTATTTTACACTGATTTCAATGCAATGATCAACTGAGATTCAAAGCAAAATTGGTGATTATTTACAGAAATATCATGTACAAGATAAAATATATACTTATGTATTTCCTTTAGTGTCCAATTTCGGAACAAACTAGTGTTGCTTAAGAGCCATGCGCCCCTTCATTGTCGAAGTAATTTTAAATTTGGTCTCAAATGCTACAGCCGAACCAGTTACAGTTTGGATACAAATTTCAAATCTTTCGGATGAATTAGATTTTATTTTTTTATTTTTACATATTTCTTAACTATTTTTATCGCTTCAGTCGCTTTCTGTATTTTTGACAAGAGAACATTTAATCCCATGGAACAATTTCAAATACAAATATGTACCAGAAAAGGCGATACATTTTCCATTTAAATTGTCAAGAAATATCTGTTGTCTGCAAGGCAAAAGATCTACTCAAATGCATGAATACCATGGACATCAGTGAACTCATGTTTGGCCTTAAGTTATTTTGGCTACATTGATCTGGCTAAAAAAGGCAGCTCAGTTGATGGTGTCATATTGCCATTGTTAGGGAAGGGTTATAAAAATCAAAGGCAAAATAATTGCGAAAAGACTATAATAATAATAATAATAATAATAATTTTAACTATAGACTATAGAAACAGGCCTGAGCGCTCCTGACATAAGTAATGGCAATATTTACTTGGCCTCAGGCGTGTCCGAACGTTTGCTGAGATCAAACTGATGAACCGGTGAATAAAAACGCATGTACTCCTATTACATCAGTTAATTGAGAGGTGTATGACCCCAGAAGAAAAATTAGTTTTTCCTGAAGTTGGAAATTTTTTTGCTATATACATAAATATATATTATTTGTACATTTTGCTAACTCTACGATATAAATAGAAACAAATCAAAACCAAAAGTAACTATAAAGCCCATTTTACCCTTAATAACAGGGCGGGTAATTTCTATAATCTCTGTAACACTAACAACATTAAAAAAAATTTACTGCAAATTTACAATTTGAAAATAAAAGCTCGGCTGTAATATTAGATACTTTTTAATAAACGAAATTCTATCTTAAAACAATTATAATGAGAGACCTGTTTGGAATCACCCATTTCTCCAGGACGTGATGTCTTTTTCTATAATAATTTGAAAAATATTCATATACATTCATGGTTAAATATATATATTTTTATAATATTATTAAACAGAAATGTATAAATTAGGAAAAATACTCGTACAAGTGTGTAATGGATTTGTGAAATGGAGTGGTGTATTGAATGTTGTTTGGTATAGTTTAAATCTTAAAAAGTAAATAGGAATATAAATAAATGAAAAATTAATAATACCAACTAAGCGAGTAAAATTCGCTCGAAATCCTTTTCTTTCTATTTTAAGACGTGTAACTTTCTTAATGATATATATTCATACATATATATTTGTATAAAATTAAAGCACACAAAATTGTATTATTCGTTAATATTTAGTTAGATTTTTTATAGAAAAAAAATATTATTATATGTTTGCTTGTTATTAATATCTTGTTCTTTATATTTGGTGCTTTTGCTCAGTAAAAGAAATTAAACAAAATAATTTGTATAAACCCATTTTCTGAGAATTTTTGGCAGGATGCCTCACCTGTATTTCACCTGCAACCTCTCCGGGTCTCAATAACTGTAAATTTGATTGGATTGGAAATTATCTTATATTGATCTTTTTTTTATTTAAATTAATTAACTTGTTTGCTTTTATTTTTGGTTGTTGAACAAGTTGGTCTTATTATAACTATCGGAACTGTTTTTTTTTTATTAATATCCCCTTAACAAGCTATTGTTAAAATCTTTATTTAATAAAAATCTTATATTATTCTGAATTTGTTTTTTATTTTGTACTACTTCAAAATTAACAAAATTTCAAAGAAAATATTGAAAGCCAAGATTGTGTTAACAGTACAGGGAATAATAAAACTCCAACTTGTTCTTAAACAAAAATAATTATATTAATGTTACTAGGTCCTATAATGTAAAAATAACTAAGTGTGTTAGATATGACGACCTTACGTGGAAAGTTTAAGTGTATTGTGTGTAATTGGAATAGGAATTTTTCATCACATTAACTGATTGATGCGTATTTGGCAAACAGGAAAAGTGTAAAAATATTATGTGATGTGTATTATGAGCAAACAGAACTTAAAATCATATCTTATATCGAATAATAATGCGTTATTTAAATGAAATGGACCGATTAGATTGTTGTTTTGTTATGTTGTTTGTTTTAAGATAAATTCACATTTAAAGTTTTTTTACGAATTGCTTGAAATATTTGAAATTCTGTTGTCTAAATTAAAAAAAAAATTGATGTTCGATTATAAAACTCAAGGAAAAAATATAACTTTATATTTTGCAAACAAAGAAACAAAACAACAATCAATTATTCAGATAGGTAAGGTTTACATCTGTAAAAATTTAGTTAGCGAAATTGAAGTAAAAAAAACACAAGAAAAACAGGACACGACTCTTATACGACATAATATGTAAATATTTCGCTTTATTTGATTTCTGGCACTGTTATTTTGCATTGGCTACTCGTTAATGAATTTTCCACAAGAACAAGAAAATTATGACATAAGGTTGTTAATTGAAAAAAGCAAATAATTATTTCTTTCCCATAAAATTTTGAATCTGGCAAGTAACATTTTGATAAAAAAATACGCTAAATATAACTTTTATTTTATAATTAATATAAATTATTATTTTGCCTTGCAATTAGTAAATCAAAGTGAAACAAATAATATGAGAATATTGTCTCATATTAGTTCTGGATTAAATTTTAATTTTTATTCATTCTGTATTTCAAAAAATTTTATATGCTTAAGCATTTGTATATAGTAAATTGAAAAGGTGTGATTTTGCTTTATCTTTATTTTTTTAAGAGTCCTTACTGATTAAGCCTACAAGCTATGCACAAAAACTGCCTTTGATTGTATCACATTATTTTATTCATTTTGATAAGTCAACATTATTCACTTTGTCTCAATACTTGACATTTAGTTATAAATATTATACGACACAAAAAAAATTATACATATTTTATTTTTGGCATAAAACTTTCTATCAAGATTAATATACATTCTTCTATAAGAAATTTACCTACACAATTAATTTAAAACTTTATTGGAAATAGTAGAAAAATGAAATGTGTGTGTTTGTCTGTGTTTTTTTTTTTTTTTTTTTTTTTTTGAATTATAATTGTATACTCAACTGACATTTTAACTTCTGATCCAAGGTTACGAGCTCGATTTAGTATATTTTGGCAATTGAGGCATTTGCTATTTGTTTTTAAACTTAAGAGATCACTGAGATTCTAACTTTTTATTTAAATTGATCTGATGAAAAACAAAATTATTTAAGAAAAGTGATTCGAACCCAAAACTACGAGTACACTCACATCGAATGAATAATATAAAAAAGCAACCAATTCACTATTATTAATATGCAAATGCAAGCCTTTAATTAATGTATACTGTTATTGGTTCAACCATAAATCAAATGTAAGAAGCACAATTTATTTGAAAACAAGAAGTTCGATTCGTGTGAGTATACTTTTAATGCACTTCTACGTAACTAAATTACAGAAACATAATTTGTCATCCACGATCAACAAAAACCACTACACCATATGTATGTTGTATGTGCATCATCATCTATTCAATACACAAGTTTAATTTCAATGTCTCATATTTTATTATTTATGTATATATAATAGGCATACTTTAGCAAAAATAATGAGATTTGTATTCAAAATATATGATCATGTTGATGCTCGATGCACTTTTCTTGTAGGAATTTTTTTTTTTATTAATTATTTAAAACAGTACCTGTGTCTTTTTAGTTAAATTTGCAAAAATATATATGTAGATATAATTATTTATATATTGACGTATGTTCGTTTAATAATGTTAAAATTTTATGGTTGTTTTCTGAAGATTAAAAATAAATAAAAATAAACATCTCTTTTATTACCTCAAGGTCGTGATTTTTTTAAACACAATAATAACCTGCCGCTGATGGCTAGAGTTATGGCATTTTCTATGAATTAATTTATTTTTAAAATGAAAAAAGAAACAAATAAATAATAAAAGTACCTACTTATTTAATTACATTATGTGAACTCTAGATTTTTGATATTTTCGACTGGTTGCAGTACGGTCCACGGGACACCCTTACCAAAAAGTAAATTTTTAAATTCATATTTTCAACCGCATGTAAGTCTTCACGATTAATCTTTAAAAATCACTGATATTTCAGTTTATTAAATAATATTAACCTCATTAGTGATTCTGATTAAAATAAAATTAAGCACAATTAATGTTGACATTTTGAAATCTCGAAAAATACATATTTTTATATTTATAAGTTACAACTTGTGTATGTAGATTAGATTTTTTGGCATAAAACACTCTTTTTCATTACAAACTTTTGTTGTGTGCTGGAAATTCGTCTTTTATTATTTATCTTGACCATATAAAATTTTGAAAAATTTATTTCAATTTCAAAATAAATACCCTTGTTAAGTAGTTTGTTCTAATTATGACTCAAATGTGCTCGCGCATTGTAAAACAAATAGCAAAACCAAAATCAATAGCATTTTTAATAAAATTTTGTCTTTTTTATACAAAGTTATTTAACACTTTAATTAACACCTAACTGGAGCGCACAAAGCTGTAAGCTAATTTTAATTTAGAGGGAAAGAGATAATTAACTACTTTGTTTAACGGAAATAATATAGAGAATATAGTAGAGGAATAGTTTTTTTTTATAAAGAATATGATTTGAAATAAATAATGTCTTAATAATATAATTACAGAAAAAGCAATATTATGTTAAAAAAAGAAAAAAACAACCCTTTCTTACCCTTTTGTCCTCTTGAACTTCACCCGGCCGTAATTTACGTTTAAACTATTTTATTGTTATTTGATTGAACCAGTAGATAGGTAGTTATTTATATAGGTTTCGGTCAATATTGGCCCCAGAATTAGATTTACAACGCATATTTATTCAAAATATGTCAATTTTTTTTAATCACCATACGAGTATATATTTTTAATTAAGGAAGGCGAAGGGTAAGGGTAGATTTTGGGTTGTTGATTGCACACAAATTAAATCGGTTTTAATTAAATTGTTTTGTTTTTTGTGTGTTGGTTTTGTTATATTGATGATATTGTTGTTGGTGTTGGTTTGGAAATCATGGATGTGAACAGTTTTCAAGTAAATTTTGTTGTTCATTAATCATTATCATTTTTGTGTGTGTTAATTTGTGTGTGTAATTCGTGTTCCAATTAATTGAATTATTGTGGATTGGTGTTGTGTGTTTTTTATTTTGTTTACGTGTAGAAATTTGATATCAATTTTTGCATTAAAAAGAAAAGAAAGAAAATATATTTTATAGAATTGACAAAAAGTATTAATATCATACACAAAATTATAGTGTTTGCAATAATATTCTACTTCAAACTATTTTATTTTATTTTATTGTTAAAAATATAGTTAAAAAATTTAAAAAAAGTATATATTTTTCTGAACAGGCATTGAAAGTCATCATCCGCCTAACCTGCATCTTAACTTAAAACTTAAATCATTATTTATATATAAATATATATAAATTTTTAAATATGAAAAATTCAAATATTGAATGGTCTAAGACAAAGTTTTATAAAAAAGAAAGATAATATTTTACATACCTCGTCATTAATGATCAAACTGGGTCTGCGACCCATTTCTTCAGGTGGTGGTATCAGCGAACCCCGACGGCTTGGCGGTCCCGGTACCAAAGACGGTCGCTTCTCACGAATGACTTCAATTTTGGGTGGTTCGCCAGGGCCTGGAGGTGCCTTGATTTGTGGCACCCTTGGTTTTTCAGTCTAATCGAAAAATTCCGAATAATAATTTAACCATATTAACAAAGACATTTTTTTAAATTTAAGTAAATGTTAAGCGTTTTGCAAATATTATTGTGTAAGCAGTGTCAGCTGTAGTGTATAGGTATGTAATTAAAAAATATGTTTTATGTATACAGGGTGATTCACAAATGCTGTGCCAAAAAGCAAGAGCGCGTAGGTTGGGTTAAGACAAGAAAAAAATCGTATGTGAGGGGGGGTCTATTCCCCTCCGTTTAGCCGGGAGGGGCAATTTTCTAAAAACATGACTTAAATTTGAAAAAAAAATTATTAAAATATAGCGGTAACTCCTACAATGCCATGCTATACCTTTTTGTAAAGCCAAAAACTTATTATTTTATTGTAATTTTGAATGAAGTTATTCTATTGAACCGTTTTCAAAATATTAATTTTCAAACTCAAAATTTTGAAAAAAAAAATTAAAAAAAATTATTTTAAAACTAATTTTATTAAAATTTTTACGCAATAAAGTATTATTTTTGTTCTCCGAATTCAATGCTCCCATTTAAATCTAACACTGAAAACCGTATTGTTCTATGACTTTTTGTTGCCAAGCTATTGAAAAGAAACCGAACCTACTTCTTCACAAAAACAAGAAAATCTAGCCTTACGGGATGGCACAAGTGATCATTTAGCCAATTTTTTCGTGTTTTTGTGAATAAGTAGGTGCGGTTATTTTTCAATAGCTTGGCAACAAAAAGTCATAGGATCATACAGTTTTCAGTGTTAGATTTAGAATTAATAGGAGCATTGAATTCTAAGAACAAAAATAGTACTTAATTACGTAAAATTTTGAAAAAATTAGTTTTAAAATTATTTTTTTTTAATTTTTTTTTTCAAAATTTTGAGTTTGAAAATTAATATTTTGAAAACGGTTCAATAGAATAACTTCATTTAAAATTACAATAAAATAATAAGTTTTTGGCTTTACAACATATATATGTATAGCATGGCATTGTTGGAGTTACCGTTATTTTTTTATAATTTTTTTTCAAATTAAAGTCATGTTTTTAGAAAATTGATATCCGGGTTAACGGAGGGGAATATACCCCCCTCCCATACGATTTTTTTTTCATGTCTCAACCGTACCTACACGCTCTAGCTTTTTGGCACAACATTTGTGAATCACCCTGTATAATTGTGGCGAGTAGAGTATATCATGCTATTCAATGCAGAAATTACATTAATTCAAAGCCGCCGAAAAAGAACGAAGCCATTTTCAACTGAATAATTTCAACCGTCTAAGTGGCCTTTTTTCTAATAAAACAAAAAAATCGACTTTCTTGAAAAAATTCAAGAATGAATAATCTTCGCAAGGTATTGCAATTAATACCATATCATTTAATGAAACATTGTTAAAATAATTTATCCCACACATTTCTAATTAATAAAATTCTTTACAGCAAAGAATCTTTAAATCTGAAAATGTTGTATATATTTCTAAATTTTAAAACCATAAATTGAGAATTTAATTTAAATTTAAAATTTTTGTTTGTACGTGTAGTGTTCCTTCAATTATAGGCGTGTTCAAAACTTAAACTTTAATTTGCCACGGAAGTCGCATTGATTGTTTTTTTTTAACTTCTGACTTAAAATTAAATAAATTTGTCGAACTATACAAGGTCCATTTTAGAATATGGCGAAATCTGTTTTTATATTCGTTTCATTAAGGATGATTGGCTTTCAACGTAACGCGAATAAGTACAAACAAAATAATTCTTTTGAGAAATATCTGCGGAAATAAATTCGCTTAATTAACATTTTGATCGCACCGTCATTGTTTTTACTAAAGAGCCAGCAATAATTTAAAAAATTTCAATAATCTAATTAACATAACAGAGAACTAATTTTGTAAAACAATTTATCTCGAATGTTTTAAAGAAAACCAAAGATACGTTATAGATGAATAGCCAACATATCAAAGTACAATATGATCGCTATTTTATTAATACTTTAAAAATGCAACTGTGGGCCGCGAATTTTGAGACAAAGATATTTTGCTTTTTGAAATTGTTTCTTATACTTTGAACAAAATCATTTTGCAGATATAAATTTGTGTCGTTTATCTACGGTATTCAATTTATACAAGATTGGTTTCGATATATACAAACATGTATCATATAGAAAGAGATAGAAAGAAACACGTTTATAATTATAGATATAATTACAAATAATAATTCCTATGGGAATAATATGTTCTAAGATAATTTTGAACATACGATTGGACACTCGGATAGTTGAAATAAAACCCTATGTGCGAGGAAAATTATTAAAATGCTTAAGTAATTGTTTTCGCAGAAATTTCTTGGAAGATTTTTGTGTGTTAAAATTGTTTGTTTTTCGTGAAATATATTTTTTATAAAATTCAAAATATAATTCTTCCCTAATCTCGAAAATCTGTGTATTATAATATTATTTGAAAGCTAACTCTTAAATATGTAAGTATTGTTTTTATTTCAAATATATATTTAAAAGACCCATCATTAAGTTACGAGTTGCTGTTTTCTTTTACTGAATTTGCCCTTTAGGAGCAGTTGAATAGTTTTCCATTATGTTTCTTTCAAAAAAAAAAATGGAAAATTGGTTATTTAAATTAGATTTTATTCAGTAATAGTTAGTATGCAAGTAATTTAATTATTAAATAAATCTCAGCCTAAATGTCGTATCATAAAAATAACTATATCCTTCAGCAGTTTGTCGATTTCTATATAAGATTTACGCAGAGCAGAGGCATAGATTTAGGGCAGAAAAAATAAATGTACGAGCCGCATGGCACATATCATACAAAACAGAGCTATTGTAGCTAGTCGTTGGGTCCCTTACCTTCGCAGGCTCAGCATTTTCTTGAATCACTGGTACAGTAGGCTTACTTTCAACTGGTTTTGGTTTTTCAGTTTTTTTAAGTTCAGGTTTTTCAAATACTTCTAGTTGCGGCCTCTCATATTCATCTTTAATAACAGGTATGGGTTCGAATTTGGGCATTTGTGATACTTTGGCAAAATTGGCTTTCTTGTCAAATTCTTTCATCGAAGCAGACTCCTGTTTGTTTTTAAGTTTTAAAAAGTTTTAGGAGACATAAAATAATAATTTTGGTCACATAAATGTGTAGATACCAATGTTTACAGATAAGTTGAGAATTAAGAAGAAATTGGATAGATATAAATTGTTTTTTTTTTTTTTTAATACAGAATTCACCATTTGGCTCAGAGGAGAATGACAGATAATTTGCTTTTAAGAAAAGAAAATTAAATTGGCATTTTAATTTTAAGAAGAGAAGATTTTCCATATTCCATATGTACCTAGGTCGAGTAATCAAACTTATAATTGCTCGACCTATATATATATATGTCTACAGGTCTGAAGCGAAAGACAGATTTTGACAGACACAGGAGCTCTAAATTAAATACGAAAATGTCGTGGAAGGCAATAAGTTATTAATAGATATATAAATCAAATACAGTTATACAGGGTGGTCTGGTTTAGAGATCATTATTTCAGCATTTAAGTAGGTTTGTCTCTGGGCTCTGCGAATCAAAACTATATGCCTAAAAAATGGTCTATTTGTCACGTTTTAGCAAAAGGTGTACCCCTTTTATATATATACTTTTTTGGACCCACGAAATAGCCTGAAACAGAAACCAGCTTAAATAGTTACACTCAAGCGCCGGACCATCTTGTATTGTAAAAAAAACGGAAGAGAAAGATAAAGTGAAGACAGTTCAGTTGAGTTAAAGACTTTTCGGCAGGGGATTTGTTCTTTCGCGTTACCTTCAGTATGTGCTTGGCCTGTTGCGGTTTCGCCATTTTGGCATCCTTTGTGACAGGTTTAAGGATAACTGATAGAAAATTCTCATTTTTAACTGGTTGTGCGTTTTTTATATATGAAGGACGTCGTTGTTGCTTAAAAGGCACCTCTGGTTCAGCTTGTGTTTGTGATTTCTTTATCAATGTTTAATACATATTTTTACATTAAATGGTTTGGCCAAAAAAATTACGTAAAACAAAAACTATTGAATATTCTGAGCAAGAAGTTCGAAGTTATTTCGATTATACCTATCATTTATATTACATAACGATGCATTTTTGAAAACATTCGTGTTCACTGCGAGTGACTTATTTGAGGTAAGGTTTTTTTGCAACTGTTTTTCGCTATTCGCATTAAAAAAACTTGAACAATTCACCAAAATCGCCGATTTTTTTTGGCAAAAGTATAAAATTTTAAATTTAAAAATCAGAAACACGAAAAGAAAGATATCCTTAAGAAATGTCAGGATTCGGCTTGTTGCAATGAATGTTCCAATTATCCCTTATATTCTATTCTTCATTTTCGACTTATTAAAAAATAAAATCTAGTTAGATACGATTACAAAAAAACGGGTCCTCTCACAAGTGACTTACAGTTCAAAATGTGCTGCAGTAAACACTTGCAACAATAAATATTTCAAACTCATATCTAAAACAATTGTACGAAGTGATTAAATAAAAAAAACTTCTGCTCTACTACTCAAGGTGTTCTGCAGATACAATTTATTTTTTTAAGATTTTAAGTATTACTTTTACGTGACGACCAAAAATTTACTAAAATTAAAAGAACCACCGTGATTAGTTTGATCGTCCCAGTCCGTTCATCCTCTTACAAAAACTATGTAGTGTATAATGTACATTTAAACACAAATTGTGGAAACAAGCACTAACATAAAAGTGAAATGAAATGAAAAAAATGACAACGTACCTCTGGGACAATAATGACTGGCTTGAGAGCAGCCTTATCTTCTTCAGGAGCTTCCCCTGGCAATTTACCTTTGCCAATTGAAAGACGCTTTGGCTGTTCCGCTGGCTGTGGTGTTGCCTCTTCTTTCTAAAAATTACACATAACATACATACATATAAGGAAGGGTTAGCATAAGGACTATACTTTTAGGAAAATGTTTTAGGAGACAAATACACACATACAATTACACACACCCGGTGCGGTGCGGTGTATAATACAATATATTAACAATATTTATGATCAAACACAAAATTTACCTTAGGAAGACCATTTTTAATGGCAACTTGTTCGGCCTCTTTTTTAAGTTCAGCATTTTGTGGTTTTTCCATTTTTGATGGAACCCCTAAGTCACGACTGAAATCAGATTTTTCAAATTCAGATTTTTCGTATTTTTCCAAAACAGGTCGCTCATAATCAGGAATTTCAGGAAGCTCTTCATATTTCTTAGCTTTTGGTTTAGCTTTTGCTTTGGCTTTGGGTTCAACTTTTGGTTCTTCCTTGACTTCTTTAGGGGTTATTGATGTCTTACGTAGTTTTGGAAGTTCTTCCAATGGTTGAACTTCTTCAACCTTCTGCTCGAAGAATTTTCGGTGTGCATTTTTTAACAAACAAAAAACATTGATTGTGACGAAGTGAAGTGAAGTGTTTAAAAATTGTGGAGGATAGGAAAAATTCAAATAAATGTGTTTAATATTTATTTAACAAAAAATAAAGAAAGTGAGAGAGTGAAAGAGGCTTACAAAGGTGCAAAACAAAAACAAAAAACAAAAATTAAAAAAAAAGAATTTTCATAAAAAATAAATTCGCGCTGGGGTCACCGCAATGCATATTTTAGAAACTCTAATTTCTTAGGTTTGGTATAATTGTGAAAAAGCGTATATTAGGAAAACAATTAAGCAAACAAATTTAAAATTGGAATTTAACTTTTTGTTCTTTGGTTAAAGCGAGTGCGTATAAAAGAAATTGAAAGTTACAATTAGGCTATGAAATATGTTATTTGTGTAGCAGAATTTTTAGATTTATAAAGTCGTCAAAAGTCAACAGAATCAATAGTATTTGATAGAGGTCAAGAAGAAGACTCGAAAGAATTTTTTTTTCAAATTGAATCTTACCTTTGGCTTTCGTTTTTCAGTTGGTTTTAGCTGTGGGAGTTCTTCTTTTATTTCGGTGGGTTTTTTATTGGGTTCTAGTTTTTTACTTTCATTTGCCTTTTTTTTATTATTACAAAAGAGGATTTTGTTTTCAGTTATTTGGAAGTGTTGTAGGTATGTGCAGGGATTTTTATAAAATAAAAAATATATAAAACAGGGATACGTGATGATAATGAATGATTCTAGAATCGTGTTTTACCTCTAGTGCTTTCTTTTCTATTACTGACGAACGCCTGGACTCCGTTTTGGACTCCTGCTCCACCTATAGTTGTTAAGTTTTTTAATTCATACAAAAATACACTCACTATAGTTTAAAAATAACTCCAAAATATTTACCTGCACAGAGGAACGTCTGGAGACTTTGCCATCTTCGATGGTAACTTCTTTCTGTTGTACAATGGATCGTCGCCGAACTTGGGTCTCTTCTTTAATAGAAGTGACTTCCTGTTTTTATTAAACAAAAATATTAGCACAGAGACATGGAACAGTTAATTAGTTTATAATACACATATAATTTTGATTTTAAAATACGAACACCTTATGACGATAACATACATACATATATATCAAAAAACATAGATCATTAAACATCGAACATAAAACGTACACATTTTTAACTTTTTTCGCTTAGATGTTATATTAAATACAGTAGCTTAATTGAAGGCTGTATGGAGATCATTTTCAAAAGTCATAAAAAGTATGCTTGCAAGTCAATCAAATGTTCTACGGTCTAGAAACTATAGAGTCTACAGTTGACAGAAGAAATGATTTCTAGTTCTTAAAATTGAAGACAACCATGTTGATTTTGATATATATTTAGGTAAAATTTGCTGTATATTTAGGATGAAAAAAGTAAGGTTTTCGTAACCAAAGCAAAAGATACAGAACCAACTATAGGGATATGAAAAGTCCAAATCTTTTGCTTTAGTTTGGCAAAGCGGTTAGCTTGAGTTGAGTCATATGTGGGAAATATGTATATTTAATATCCTTACCTCCTCAGGCGTATCATTTTCAGGGGCAACTTTTTGTGGTGTCTGTTTAGTGTCAGTTTTAGATTTAGTTTGTGTTGTATCTTTTGGAACAGTTTCCTCTGAATCCTGAATAAAATGTTTGTGTGGTGTTTATGTTATAATTATGTTTAAATTCGTATAAAATAAATATTCTAAATTATCACATACCAATCGCTCAACCTTCTTGAGTCCAATTTGATCTTTTTGTCCTTTCTGTAAAAATAAATATTTTATTAAGTTAAAATATAAAATACAACCCTTTTACAAAGCATAAAGCACAGTAAAACAAGAAAAACTAAATGAATAATTAAAATATTTATTTAAAGGCCATGTTTCTAAGAGTTACATGAAAACGAATTATGACCACTGTACCGTACCTTCTCAAGTGTGTCTATTGCATTTTTTTTGCATTTTAGTTAGTTTCGTCCCCAGAAAATTTCATTAGGTATAGTTATTTTGAAGAGTTGAAAAATGTTTAAATAATTTCTTAAGTTATAATGCCAAGGCGAAGCAAGATTAATTCTGGTTTTATATTGTTTATGAATAATTTTTAAGGTGAATTGGATTTTAAGAAATGGTAAACGAAATAAATAAAGATTAGATCTAAGAAAAATTAATCTGTGGTTGGCTTTTTTTAAAAGACTGGCTTGTAGAGACTTTTTTTGTTTTAATTTGAGAAAAGGGTTCAAATAAATAAAGAAATATTAAAAACAAAATTGCTTGAATGTTTACAAATGTTAATAAGTTTGAACAAAAACGATTTTTTTTATTTTATAATAAAATATTTAAAATTAAAAGAAAATACAAATGTGCATTCGAATGTTTTTTTATTTTAAGGAAGTGGAATGATTAACAGAGTAAAACGTTATTTTGTTAATTATAGAAAGGGGGACAAGTATAAGCGATTTTTTTTTATTTTTGCGAGTATTGTTCTTTATTGGAAATACAAATTAGTAGTTATATGTATATATTAAAATGTTATCTAGCATTTGAAATTTATTTCATTTCGTCTCTTATATCTCTCTTTTCTACTACTGAAAATATTAAGCACATAAATATATAATATTTAATTTACAAAAAATTGTATATTGTTTGAGGTGATTATTATTTTCCCTTGAAAATTAGCTTGCTTATAAAAATATAGCAGGTATCCAAAACGAACATTACGTGCTCAGGTGTGCACCTTATACGTAAGTGCTGAAAGCTTAACCTTACCTTTTCAGGTGCACCAGTGTCGATTTGCTTTTCTTCAGATTTTTTCTTTTCATCGATCTTCTTTTTCTTAAGTTCAATGTTTTTCTTTTCTTCTTCTTTATCATCTTGTTCTTTTTGTTTTGTTTTTTCTGCAGTCTTTTTAATCTTTTCCTCCTCAATAGCTTTTGTTTTGGTTTCCTCGTCGAGTTTCTTTTTCTTTTCATCTTCGACTTTCTTACTCTTATCCCTTTCTGCTTTTTTCTTCAGTTCTTCTTCTTTCTTTTCTTTTTCTTCTTCTGCTGCCTTATTCTTCTGTTCCGCTTTCTTCTTTTCATCTTCTATTTTGACCTTCTCTTCATTTTTTTTCTTTTCTTCCTCTTCTTTTTCTTGTTCTGCTTTTTGTTGCTTGACCATCTTCTTTTCTGCTTCTTCTTCTTCAGCCTGTTATGTTATTAATTGTTTTAATTTATACAATGGGTTAAAAGGAACAAATATACATACGAGTATATAAATGAATACAGAAAAAGTTAAATACAAAAAAGTAAGTGAAACGTGCTAACCAGGGCAACGGTAGAAGAAACTTATTACCTAACTGTGACAGACATTAAAATTGATGAAACTATGAAAAAGATTAAAAAATATTAAAATTCGTGACAAGTAAATAAATGACGACTGACTGATCGCCAGTTTTGAAAATTAAAGAAAAAAAAGTATCACGTCTAAGAAAGTAAATTCAAATAAATAAAATGTAAAACAAAATAAAAGATACTATCGCGGATCACCTCATAATTTTGTTTTTTGTTTGTGGGCTTCAACCTTACATCAAATATTGTTTTCGTTTCTTTCTGTTCAGACATAGATAGCTTCTTCATTTCCTGTTTCTTAATGCCTATGTTTTCTTTTGTATCTTTCTGTAAATCTACCTTTCGTTTTTCTTCTGCTTCCTTTGATTGCTTTTTCTTTTCCTCCTCTTCTTGCTTTTTCTTCTTAGCGTCCATTTTTTCTACGACGATTTTACATGATGATTCATCTTTGCCAATTTCGTTGCTAATAACGCACTTGAACGTAGCAGTATGTTCCGTTTTAGCTGAACTGAATGTTAAACGAGCTGTTGTTCCATCGAACGTAGTTGTTATTTCCTTTGTCTCCTTAACAATCATCGTGTCCTTATACCAAGAGACTTTGCAACTGCGATCAGCTGTTTTTATTGCGGCAAGCAATTCAAAGGTCTTGCCTTCGGTGACCTTTTGATCAACAAGCTTGCGTGTGATCTCAGGCTTGACCGCTTTCCTTTCTTCTTCCGGAATATCAACCAAATTGACAATCTGAGATACGGCTTCACCTTTCTCATTTCTTGCAATCAGTTTGTATGCACCTTTGTCGGTTTCTTGAACTTCATTAATCTCAAGTTTAACCGAAAATTCACCTTCTTTTGTCTGTTCACATTGATATACATGACGTTCGCTCTTGTGAACTTCGTTTGTCTCTTTGAACCATGTACACGTGGGTTCGAACTTTGATGCAACCGTACATTCAATGACCACAGTGCGCTTTTTAATAATTTTAATAATTTTCGGTTTGTCTTTAATGACAGGAACAACTTAAAAAATAAAAAAAAAAAAATTATTAATATTAAGTGAAAGTGTTTCTCGTTATTTAACTTACTTTCAATATTGAGCGTCAAATTGGCGTTAAGTTCACCCAAATTATTTTTTATGTTACATTTATACAAGCCTGAATCTTCAAGTTGTGGGTCGATAAGCTCTAGTTTAATATAATATTCTCCCCCTCGTGTTTCTATGGACATTTTTATCCTATTGGTTTCTTTAATAGTTTCGCCATTTCGGAACCAGATAATGTCTGGTTTTGGATCTGATTTAACTTTGCACTCCATAATGACCAGTTTGCCATTGTTTTCAGATATAATTCGGGGTTTTTCAATAAAGGTAGGCGGTTCACCTTCTGGTTCAGGTTCAGCTTCAATGTTTAAGTTAAGATTGGCGTTCGATTCTCCAAATTCGTTTTGAACATTACATCTATAGGTGCCACCATCAGCGGCACCTGGGTCCTGTTAAAATATAATAATTATTTAAAGTGAGAACAAACCTAATTCTCCTTTTTATAAAAGGACAGGCTATTGAAATTACCTTAATTTCTAATGTGAGTTCGTACAAGTCCTCGGAAACTAAAGTCGATTTTATTTTAATTTTCTTGGTTTCTTTAACCACATCTTGACCTCTGTACCAAGTAACTTTAGGTTCTGGTTTCGCTTTGCACTTACATTTCATCGTTATAAGTGTACCAGAGTCGTTTGGTATGATACGTGGTTTTTCGGTAAATGAAGGTGCAAATCCATTTGCGTCACCGGTACCTAACACACACACACACATTAAATTCAAAATTGTTAATATATTTTTTAATAACTTCTTTTTTTAAATACGGATAGTAGAAGATACGCAAACAATTTCATTAGTTTCAAAATATTATTGCTGCAACATAAAAAGCAAAAAATGTCTGAGCAATTTTATAAAAGATAATGCTTGAGCATGAAATGCGCGAAGGAAATCAATGTGCTTTACTCCCAGTACTATGATGAAAATGTCCTTATTGTTTAAAAATAAAAAAAACATATATAATATATATAGTAAACGAACCTTAGAGGAGGTCGAGGTACAAGGTACATTCAAATAAATTCTAAATTCATAACATGAAAATTTAGTTATATAGGTATTATAAAGCTCGGAGATCAACCCTACTAATGAATTATTTGTCGGTCTTCTTTGTTTAAAAAAAAAATAAGGATATAGGTATTCATCAATAAAAAGTAAAAAGTGAAACGTAAAAAGTAAGTACAACATAAAGTAAAATGTTTAAGGTTATATAATAATAGTTTATATGTATAGTAGATACCTTGGAAATTCAGCGCAATATTTGCATTACTTTCTCCATACATATTAAATGCATTGCATCGATAATTACCACCATCATCTCGGGTTGGATTTTTAATTTCTAATGTAAGAATGTAAGTATCTTTTACAGTTGCCTTGCGAGACATTTTAGTTCTTGATGAGTCGTTGATTTGCTTATCCCCTCGATACCATGTGATGTCTGGCAATGGATGTGCTTCTAGTATGCATTCCATTATGAGAATGTCGTCTTCTTGTCGGATTGTCGGTTTCTTTGGAAAACGTGGAGATTTTCCATCGGGAATTCTGTTCAATTTTCATGTTGAATTTATGTATTTTGTTATATAATTTGATACATTTTTCTAAATGCCAAAGTTGCGAATTTTAAGCAAAAAGTTATCAATCAACAAACTTTTAAATGTGCTGATATGATAATTTATTGAACAAGCTAAAATTATGTTTGATTGTAATTGGCAATGTGATAGAATTGTTGAATTATCGAAAAAAATGGCTTCATTATCATTATAAATAATCCCGAGCTAATGAAATTTTTTTTTTATCATTTTTGTTAGCAGAATGTTGATAAGAACTTATCATAAGATTTCGCAACTGGCGTCGTAGTGTCTATTCTCCAAGTGAAGAGTCACAAATTTATTTAGATACAAGTGGTATGTACGTAGGCTCTTATTATATCACAATCAGAATAAAATTAATTGAGGAAAAAGTTTAAAAAATTTAGGTGAAGTGCTTAATTTTCAGATAAGTTTTGTGTAGGAATCAATGAAAATCGAAATTTAAAAACAAATTTGTTGTGCATTGTGCATGTTCATTTCACTAATACAACATAAGCTTTTGCGCAGGCAGTAGCAGAGTGGCTTGATATATGCATTCCACTATATAAATCAAAGAAAACATCTATCATCATATATCTCTGAGTCTACCTTAAATGTAGAATAGATATGAATCTGATCAAGATCAATTGGAACTACGCACATACAAAAGAAACACTTGGTTTAAATCTCGGAATTATAACTGCTTACTTTTTAGAACCACCTTCGAAATTTAAATTTATCGTTGCAACACCTTCGCCATGTTTGTTTCTAGCTTTCGTCTGATACTCTCCCTGATCGCCAGAAACCACACTTGTTATTTCTAATTTTGCCATGTGATACAATTTCTGGTCCTCTTCCAGTGATATTTTGTAACGACCTCCTTCTTTTATTTCTTCTTTTCGATGATACCTTTTTTTGTTTACATTTATTTGTTAATAATCCGAGTGTCAATTTAATTTGATTTAAAAAAAATAATAATGTTGATTTTAATATGTACCAAGTAACGGTTGGCTTGGGTTCGCCTACACATCTGCATTCAAATGTTATATTTCCGCCATCTTCGCTCTGTCGAATGACTGGCCGTTCGGTGAATGTTGGTTTAATGCCATCATCGGGGACTGGAGCCTCATCGCCTACAGAGAGGGGTTTGACAAAATGCCGGGTATTGATTTGCTTTATTTTTTGGTTTTGATTTATTTTCACTTTTTTTAATCGAAAATAACTTTGTATTGTCAATATTCGTTAAAGAAAATTATTATCATTTTTCTTTAACAAAAACCGACATAAAGTCTTAACTTAATTTATTTGTAAAAAAATAATTGTTTTTTTAAAGTCATTAAGTGTTTTGTAGTAGTTTCTTGTTTCGGTAATCTGATAATTTATCATCTCATCATAGTGTTATTGGATTTTATATTTTATAGTGTGCAGCGTATACATTATCAGAATCAGGTCCAACCGAAGTAATCTGATTCTCTTGACATCATTTATGTATGTTAATGTTAATTAAAGTCCTGTTTAATACTTCAAGTGTTTGCTTTGAACTTGACCTTTTAACTATTGCTTGCTTTTAAAGTTAAAATCGGAAAAATTGTATTTCCTCCCAGTTTCTCAATGTGGTGAGCCTGAAAACTCGCATTTAAAGGCTAATGCTGTTATATCTCTATTTGGAGTCCAAAGATTTCAAAAATTGCATAATTGCAATGTAGTTGGAGTTATTTTTCATAAAAAAAAAGTATAATAAGAAGCAGGAAACCTTAAAAAATATATAAAAATATTTAAAAAAAATTATTTGATATCCCTGCTAACTAGATATACAAATGAGTTCCAGCTCTCTAAGGGCTTATTTGAAAAGATTGAAACTCAAAACGACACAAATAACTTCATTTTTTATTATCTTACGTCTGCGTTCAAAATTCTTCAGCGTAACCCTACATTTATATGCACATATCACTGAAAACCTAATATGCTTGACAAAAAAAATCTCTATTTATGTCATACATTTCAAAAATAGAAATTCTTTGTTTGTCTCATTTTCTTCAATAACGGATTTTTGACAATTTTTGATATAAGCGATAAGCATTAATTATTTAACTTGTCCAAGTTGATAAACAGCAAACAGCATTATACCCCTGTTTCATTTTATTTGAAATCAAACTCCCTTGGAAGGAAATTTTTCGTATCTTCCGTTTGTCGTGCCTGAAGGAAATCACAACAGAACTGTCTAGCTTTCTCTTTACTGTTTTCTGTTTACAAAAGCACTGAAAGATTTCGATGATATATCTTCCCTCATGAGCTCTTACTTCTCTCCAGAAAAAGCAAACTGGCTTATAACAATATCAACAAACTTAGATCCATGTTTCAAGCTTAGTGCTAATAGTCTGTCAAAAGCGACAAAATTGGCAACTTTATTACAATTTGGATATTTTTCAAAACAGTTTCAAAATACATACAATTTATTCCAATTAAAAATCGTTTTGTTTTAAAAGCATGGTAATTGCTAAAACCAATACTTTTTATGAACACCACTTCTATATTTGTTCTTGGTCGTTTAGTGTTGCACAAACTAAGAATGTAATTAAAAATCAACATTTTGGTAAACATTCTTAACATGAAGCATGACCTGTTTTATTCGTTGTTGATTTATTTTTAACGTTAACGCTGCGCACTTAATAAAAACCCTTTAGTTAGTTCTTATATCATCTATATTATTGTGCAATATAATTGTGGAATATTATGTTTTCATTTTTGATTGCAAATGAGAATTACTGACACGTATATTCTATTTGTTGTTGATGCAAATGTTTGCTGAACATAATAAATAATTATAATATAATAACAAACTGGCAGCGATTTCTTATATATACATAGGTTACTACGTAGCTATACTGAATATTCTAACATCATTTATAAAAGTGTATGAAAAAGATAATAATTGAATAAAAGGAGTATTTGTTTTTTTTTATTGCAATGAAAATGGTTTTATTTTGGCATTGTAATATGAACAAAAATTAATTTTTAATGCGTACAAAAGTTGAAAAGATCGATAAGTTGAATTAATTGTTAAGATTCTTGGATAGATTTTACAATTTAATAAAATTAGGATTTTTGAATGTTTAGTGACAATATCACTAAAGTTCATTAGTGTTGACAAAAATAAAACAGGAAAAGATTTAAAAACAAAACACCAGAAAGTATAACTCAATTATTATAAAACCGGAATTAGCATAACAAATAGTTCCATTATAAATCTATTTCACCCACAATATTTTATTTTGAACAATGGGGTCTTACATTATTAGCATCTATAAAAATGTTAAAAGATTTAATGTTTTCTGTCAAACAGAGAATTTATTATACTATTCATTTATCTTGACTGGAGGTTTTTTTATAAAATGAATTTGACTTGTCATTTTTATTTTTGATTTATCATTTACAAATCGACGTTCTCACTTGTTCACTACTGTTTTTGTAAATAACGTTATTGAAATGTCGCTTGAAAAAAAAAATATATACATTTGAGTACAACTGAAATTTGAAGATGGCGAACGAATTCAACGCTTAAAATTTTTGATAAACAGAAAGCAAAACATTTTGGGTGAAATATTGCTCGGAAAAATTCACGAAATAGAATGTGTGTTCTCTATACAACTATTTTAAACAGTGTGTTATGTACATATGTACAGTACATATGTGTAACATCAAAAATGGCAAAATTATAGTATTTATAAATATAAAGAAATAGCGCCATCATTATTTGTATGTTCATGAATTTTGCATTATTTAAAATTATTATGAAAATAAAATATACTTCACAGTAATTTAAGGTACGAGTACCTATATGTGTATGTGTCATTATTTAACATTAAAATAAACAAATTAAAAAAACCCTTAAAGCGATTCTCAAAAGTTAAGAATTTTTTAACAATCTTTTGATTATTAGCTTTGTTATTGCGTTTATTTTTTGTATGTTTAAATGAGTGAAACTTTATAAAGTTTTTTAGTAGATTTTAAGTTTCAGTAATTTTTCTGACATGTGTTAAGTATTGATTATTATTATTATTATGTGTTTGTTATTAAGAAAACAACCAACATTTTGAAGTTCTAAAATACCCAATTTGTTAAGTTAGTATATCAGAATCTCGAACTTCCTTTTGAGAAGTTTCAACAACTGCTGGTTAGTTCAAAATGATCTAGAGTTATGTATAGTATTCTCAACTAAACACAACATTTCTTCACAAACAATGTATATGTATATATAAATGTTAGGCTTCTGGTACTCACTGTCAAAGTTTAAACTAATTGTAGCATTACTTTCACCAAGTTCATTCTTTGCATTGACCTTGTACTTTCCAGCATCCTCAACCGTGACATTTTTAATTTCAAGCGATGCGAAATAGGATTGCCCATCTTTGTCCACAGTCAGCTATATAATAATTTAATAATTGATTGTTTTGTTGTTAGTTTAATATTAAATGTTTGTATTTTTAATGAAATTACAAAAAAAAAAACACACACACAAATCATAAATAAACACATCAAAGACATTTTACAGTCTTAGATTTCATCAAATCTCCAGACTTCGAAGCATTTGTAGTAACTCCTAGTATCTAATATTTGAAACGGACGACTTCTTCGTTTAATTTTGGTTATGTGTTCAGTTTTAATTGCACTTTAGACTGACATTTTATACATTTTGAAAACAAACATCTTCAATGTATTTTAAGAGTGAATAATTTTAGAATGAATAACGATGAAACAATAGTTATAGAAGCGTGTTTTAATGTTAGTTTTTAAAACTCCAGCAAGAGTATATACATATAACAAACGGACTATTTTTGTATTTATTTCGCGTTTATTTTTGTTTTGTTTTTATTTTGCAATAAATTCATGGTTTCAAACATAACTTACTTTGTGCCTTGGTGATTCCTTAACAGCGGCAGTATTGTGGAACCATGAGATTATTGGTTTTGGATCTGCATTAACACGACATTCGAAAAGCAGACGTTTACCATCATCCTCCTGTCGAATGGCTGGTTTTTTCGTGAATGTCGGCGCGAAACCGTCGATTTGTCTACGAAACATTATTAAGATTTAATTTGTTGTTTTGACAAGCTAGTATTACATTTACATTATTATCAAACAGCATGTTAGTAGTGCGAATTTGTATGCCTTAAAAAAATAATTTAAAATGTAAGTTAAAAAGTTCGATGGCTTTTTATGTTATTGACATGCAAAATTTCCGTTAATCCTACTAATGTTAAAAACCATTATGCGATAAAAAATAGAATAGAAATTTAGAATAATTTTAGTCACAGTTTCAGCGAATTTTTGTCGTAATAGAAAAATACATGAAACATTTAGTAATGGCATTAATTTTAAAACTCACCGTTCAACAAATTTTCCCTCTTTATGTTAATTTAAAATATAAGTCGGGTAGCATTATTTTAAGCAATATTGAAAAAAAAAGAAAAAGTTTTTTTTTTAGAAAATGTATAATGTTAAGCAGTTTTTATAAAAGTTTTTTTTTTCTTAAACTCGCAGGGTTTCAAACTTGAAATACATTTTGTTTCATCTATAAGCAAAGCTAAGCGATATCAATAGCAAATTCATTATTGATAAAACGCCCTCACCTTTCCTTTGGTTCGTCGGCCGCTGTTTATATTATTGTTTTGGTTTTTGTTATAGTAAAAATATTTAAATTTATTTGTAAGAGGAAATAAGATTAATTATATTGATAATAGTTTATACGTTTATACTTACGGCTAAAATTCAAATTTATAGATGCTGACACTTCTCCTAGCTTATTTTTGGCTTTGACCTTATAAAGGCCAGCATCAGTTTCAACAACATCGTCGAGATCTAATATTACAGTAAACTTATTATCGCCTATTGCTTGGATCTTAAATCTGGTCCTTGAATCTTCTATCAGTAGCGTTTCACTACGATACCATTCAATTTCAGGCTTTGGCGATGAAAGCAATTGACATTCGAATATTAAACGATTGCCATCATCCTCTTGTCGAAGCTGTGGCTTCTTCACAAAACTGGGAGCGAAATCTTCAGCCACCCCCATGCTGATTAAATGGAATTAATTTAAAATATGCCGTGACATATAAAGAGGAATTTAACACAAGCCCTCGGTTTTCCTTTTCCTTTATATTTTTATTTTTGTATTCCTTTTCTCGTGTATGTTTCAAACTTGAACCAAATAGTTTAGAACAAAAAATAACAATGTCCTTCTTTCCTCTCCTGTTATAGAATGGGCTTCGATGTTCTCATTGAATTTTTCTGCGAATACATAAACAATACGCTTTTATTAATCTTCATAATAAGAAGCCTTTGCTTTTGGTAAAAAAAATCCAATAAAATTAAACATTACAATGCCCATTGCATATTAAAATGTGCGTGTACATTCAATTGTATCCTAATTAAATAATATTACAAAATATGTTTTTGAAATTATTAGGTATTCTAAATTAACAAAATGTATCTAAATTTAATTTTCAATCGAGTACAATATGCGCCTGTTTTTTTTACATATCAACACTGCATCCGGACGGCCATCTGCAAAAGAGCTTTTTGATTTTTAAATCTTTAATTGCCTTGTGAAATGTATTTGCTGTTTATTTATATTATTTATACATATGAAGCTTTCAGTTTACCCGCCTTAGCTT
Source organism: Platycheirus albimanus (assembly GCA_916050605.2). Lineage (NCBI taxonomy): Eukaryota > Metazoa > Arthropoda > Insecta > Diptera > Syrphidae > Platycheirus > Platycheirus albimanus. Next base: position 16,982,627 of record OU696699.1, read on the forward strand.
GGATCAAAATTAATAGTTCCCAAAATAGAATCCTCATTTATTTGCAATTGAAATTCTAAACTCTTTCTGAATAAAGATTTTTAATTTGTATGTGAGATACACTTATGCAAGTATTCGTTGAGAGCATTAAACGTAAATATTGATAAGGGTGTTTAACTATATGGTTATAAATGTGAATACTATATACCTCATATGATGCATATTTTAAAAATACATCTATGGGCAGAATAGTGCCAGCATAGCTTGTTTCTTACTCATTAAATATTATTTTAATAGGTCTATATTGTTTGATAAAACTACGTATTGACAAAATGAATAGTTATAAATTAAAATTTGTATTTTGAAGTTCAATTACATATTTATAAATATTTAAAACTTAAATGAAAGTCTTTTTTTTTTAAATTGTATAAAGTTTTGATAGTCACCGCAATAACACTCATTTGAAGCTTTTATAAAATAACTTTAATAAGGGAAACTCAAGTGTGAAATAATTTTTGATGAAGATGTTAACAAGACCAAAATTGTATTTTTTCGAGGCGAAGCAAGGGGGATAGTTTTCAGAAAGAAATGCTAAATGCTAAAAATATGTTATTTTAAAGTTAATTTCAAAACAATTATGACAGTTGAAAAAAACCATCTTTCCAATTTAAAAAAAAAAGTAAAGCTTTCTAAACTAATTCTTTATTCGTGGCATCTGTTAGAAGAGTTTGGTGTTATAGTAATCGGAATAAGTCATTTTGAAGCATTTTTGTAAACTAAATAAATGTACACAAACAAGTGTAGATACTTTTATATTTCCTATTCAGAAATTCATTCGAACTCGTTAGAGTCGCTTGTAACAAAATACAACAACATTTAGAAATTAAACTGAATAGACCAATCAATGAAGTTTCCAAAATATTTAAATTAAAAACTAAAGTCGGCTAAGACAAAACGAAGTCGTGGAGGAGATGAAATAGTTTTTTTAAATTTTTTTCTTTTACTTACTATTACTATACATAAAAAAATCCGAACTCCAAACATCTGCTGATTTTAAGAAAACTTGTAAAAGTTGTATTCGTTGCTTTAAAGAAAACCATACAGAAGAGCAAAAGGTTTTTCTAAAACGGTGATATTTTAGAATGAAGTCTAATGTTAAGTTATGCATACATTAAAACATTCAATTCAATTCTTAAAGTCGGTAAGAATTCTGCGTGTGTGTCTGCTTTTCTGTACTTTTTGCGAAGTCTACAATGATACTTATAACATTCTATAATTTGCTTGGAATGATATTTAAAGTCTTATAACGGCCCCTTTCATCTAGCCTTAACCGATTTTGCCGAATTTTATTCTAATCTCTTACCTAAATATTTGGGAAGCGGGTACTTTATTTCTTGTATCTTTTTCTTTAGGGTGGAACTACTTCTGTATTCAAATGGAAAGATTTTACGTTTTCTAGTAATAAAAATGTTCTAAAAATATTAAATATGCATCTATCTCTAGAAAGATTTTTTCTTCTCAATATTTATATCTGATGAAAGTAAACATGTAATAGGCCTAATGATCTTGCCATTGTTGCCCTTAGCTATTTAAAGGATTAAAACTTTGAGAAATTACAATTCTAATTGTTCATTTCAAAGGATAAACTTCAAAAACAAGTAGTGTAGGTGTTTATTGCTGCATATGTTTATATAGACAAAAATAGAGAATTGCTTGAGAAATATTTGTCACAAAATAGTGATCTATACAAGGAACTTTAACGCACAAACTTCTGAATGTCTCAGTGTGTATATAAGATTTTGGTGAGAACTGGAACTGCATTAGTTTCAGATAAGATTCTTATCAAACACGAACACTTTTCACCGTTTTCCAAATTGCTCATATTGATTGACATGTTATTTAATCCCGAAGTTTTTGCTTTAATATTAAAATGTCTTCAGAAAGTTTTTGTTAATTGTAGAAAATATAATAGTTGATGATCTATTTTTGTGACAAAATAGATCTTTCATATCAGAGACTACATTTACATTTTAAAACATTAACATATTCATCAGCTCTATTGAATCAAATATTTACCAAACTAATAAGCGAAAAGGCTAACATTTACTTCCCCCCATTGGGGTGAAAGTTTTGACGCTGGTACCATTTCATGTTAGTGAAGTCTTAGCATTTGTTATCCAGTTGGAGCTTTAGAGTCATGACCGATATCAACTCAATCATTGCAGTTCAACATGATTTCTGCTGTGTTGCATTTATTCTTACAATGACTGTCCTTACCCCGTAAAATGAAAGTACTTTCTGTATAAAATAAGAATCACATTTTTTTCTTGAGTGATGAAGATCGTTTTTATCTACATTTCATATTGAATCAACAGAATTAAGGGTCATTGGGCCATTGAAAATCCTAGAGAATTATGCATGTTTGCTTTAGTAACTACTTTTTCTCCTTCCAAAAACCCTTCTAGATCTTCACAGCTGCTAGCGGCCACCCCATGATAGATGTGATTTTTCGCACTTGATAGTTTTATATGCAACGTAAAAACGAACCACATGCCAGTACATTTTCAAACAAATTATTTAGAAAAGCTAACGATTTAATGATTCTTTGACCTCAATCTGTAGAAAGTGAAAAGTTTAATTAACGTTGTTATTATTTTTTTATATAAATTAAAACAAAAATTAATCTCGTTCAAAAATCCAACAAATTGAATTTTCATGGTAAATTGCACCCTTTTGCTTTTTGGTTGTTGTTTCCAAAGTAGACTGAAAGCTTTCATTAAGTAAGATTTAAAGTATTTTAAATATGGCGGTAAAATTAACCGCTTTCTATCGGTATACCAAAATTCGGTATTATATTCAACATATAAACTAAAGAATCGTAATGATAGTACAAAACTATCATTTCCTATTTCTGGGCCAATAACAAATTTCTTTTAACTTATCTGTCCACCCCAAAAATATTATATAGAATATTAAAAGAAGAACTTAACTACCAAACTTTAAATTAAATTGTAATAGCAAAAGGTGTGTAAAAACATCAACATAATTTTGTTCAAAGTATCAGGTTGTGACTTAATGCCATTTTTGATTGTGAAATTTCAATCACGTTGTTTTAGTGTTGTTGTTTCCAAATTATGGATCTTGGAAAAAAAAAAGAATCTAAATGAAAAGCTTGAAAGAATTAATTGTTTGCCAAAGCTTGAACATTTCATTAGCTTTATTTTGCCTATTTTAATTTTGTCAAAACAATATTTTCTAATTCAATCTATTCTATAAACTTTCAAACGTTAAAAAATATCAAAAGGATTTCAAAAAGCAAGTACGCTAATTTTTCAAACATCATAAATTAATAAATAAAAGAAGTAATCAAAGTAAAGTCTAATAAAAAAATGTTTTCTGAAAAAGTGTGCATTGAAAACAAAAACATTTCGATTTAAATATACATAAGTTTAGGAATGTATTGTATTATATATAATATATATAGTTATATATAACTTGTGAGTTATTTCGCATGTTCTTCTAGAAAACAGAAACATGAATAGGTACCACCTACACAACTTATTGTGTTACATTATGTACCTATGAGCGAGAACAAAAAATTAAAACATACAAATTAAATAACTTAGCAGCCAAAGAAGTCTAGCCAAGGTAAAACATTTGTCACTCAGAGAAGAACTGAAGAGATTCGTTCGTTGGTTCTTAGACCGCCCACTTTCAACTTAATCATCTCTGCAGAGAAGATACATGCTTAGATGTGGGGCTGGGAGATATTTTCACCTAAATTTAACTTTATCTATTTTTTGCTTGATTTTACTTCTTGACGAAATGACTTGAGCTTGTCGTTATTTTTATGGATACGGAAATTTGATAATTGTAGTTTGGAAAAGTGAAAAAGAAAATTTTTTATATATAGAATTGGGAAATCTCTTATTAAACCACTTTTCTGAGGTAAAAAAAGAGAATTGTGACTCTTTTTTATAACTGGCATGTGAGGGTTAATTTTTAGCATTGATGAATGTGAAATTGATCCAATTGAATGATAAGCACAAACTTTTATTTTATGAAGGTACGCAAATAAATTGAAGGTTAAAAAATAATTGAATAATCCAGCAAGGCTTTGAGTAAACTTTTAAATTGTTGATTGTTGATTTTTTTGTGGTGATCGTTATAAGCCGGTAGAATTTTCTCACTTTAACTGTTATTTTCCACTCATAAATTCATATTTAAAATAATTGTTAACTGCACTTCAGTTCAGCATATTTTTCTCATCTTATAAATCTTATGCTTTTCTTTTATCCGTTAGTAACAAAGAATCTATTTTTAATAATTTTTGTTGGTTTGTTTTTGCACACGCACAATTTTTTTAATTTTCAATATTTTTTTTTCGTATTTTATTATATGTTAAATGAAGTGAAAATAACTTTAAAACACATTTAAATGCATATTCCCCTGGAAATTATTATTATTTTTTTTTTAATAAAGTAGCATTTCCAAAACTCGCGACAATCAAAATGTTTGAACTTAAAATTTTATCAAATTGATATTATTTCAAAAAATTAAAAAATTAAGAAAGAATAACATTATACATATTTACTCGTATTTAATGGATTTTTTTTTTGAAAACTAAATTTAAATTATTATTATTATTTTAATTAAAAATCGATCGAGGTTATAATTACTTTCAACAAAAATTTGAATCTCAAATATTTATCTGCTTGCTAGCTTTTAAATTTCCGAAAAAACCGACGACCGATACGACTCGATGGTCGATGGATATGTGCTGATGATTCGTTATTAAAGTTTAAACTAAACGAACATTTTTGTCGGAATTCTATTTGGGAACAAATCTCAGAGTTTCGATCATTCTCTTTTGTTATTAAAATACACACACAAGAGGCAAACACTAAGAATTGCAGTTGTAAAAACAGTTTTCTATCTTTAGTTCTAAATAAAAACACACAATTTGTTTCAAAGATACAAGTATATCTACAATACTGTAAATATGTAGTTAGGTACGTACCTACATTGAGATTTTTTGAGTATCAGAAACGGGAGAATTTGAAGTATCTGCTGTGCTTATGCCGTTCCACATTATCAGAGCAGCTCTAACTACTCATTCAAATGCATTGAAGGCAGATTTTTCTTTTCAAAATAGATATCAGCATACATGTATATGTCAAACATATAATATTCAGCTTTTTTTTTTTTGATTTCATATCGAATATTAGATTTGCTGTGAGGAGCTCTATGAGAATAGGTGTAGCAAAATTTTCAAAATTTTCTAGTATATCTTATATTAATGTTTTATTATCATTTTGCAATGAATTTTTTTAAAAGTAATTTGGGTTTTTGTTTCTTGATAAACAACAATAACTAAATGAAAATAAATGTTATGATGAAAAAAATGAAATGAAACTAACGCCATACCTTAATTTTCATAATTTGATGAAATTTTAAGAATTAAAAAAGGGTTTACTTTGAAGCTTACAAATATTCAGGAGCGGGTTAATATTCTGAAGTCCCAAATTCTGTGTTTTAAAATGCAGTCAGCTCAGACTTATGAATTTTGTATTTTATTAAATATGAAGTACACATTTTGTTTTGCTAAAATCTACTCAGTTATATTTTATTTTTAAAATGTTTGAATTTTAATTTTAAAAAAATTTTGTGCTCTGTGAAGATCTGGCGTAATGTGAAAATTTGGTCGGTCGTAGATTTTCCAGGTCTGAAGCCGCATTGGTAAGGACATATGAGATCATCAGCAAACGGCTTGAGACGTTCACATTAAACGCTGGACAATATCTTATATGCGATATTTAAGAGACTTAATGCCTCTATAGTTGGCGCAGATTAGGCGATCTCCTTTTTTGTGGATTGGGCAGATGGTACTGAGATTCCACTCATCGGGCATACTTTCCTCCGACCATATTTTGCAGATGAGTTAGTGTATGATCCTTACCAGGTCATCTCCAGCGTGCTTAAAAAGCTCAGCTTGTAAACCATCGCATCCAGCTGCTTTGCTCATTTATAGTCTGGTGATGGCTATTTCGATTTCATTTTCGACTTCGTGTTTTTGGTGTTCTTTTTTCTTCCTCCTCAACATAGAGATTTCTGGACGCTTTAGTATCTTTCTGGAGCCACGACTTGTGTGCCTCCATTTTGGCTTTGTTTGCCTGAGCACATTCGGAGTCGAACCAGAGGTTTATGTGGGGAGGCTGTGAGAAGCCCAATACCTATGACGCAGCTCTTCTTATGGCCTGTTGACATAGCTGCCATTTGTCTTCCGGGTTCATATCATCGGTGGAAGGATTTTTTCCAATCTCAAGGGATACGCAGCTGCGGTCTCTTCCAATTGAAGTCGTCGAACATTGAATTTCCTCGGCGTAGTTGGTGTTCGCCTAAAAGCTTCCATGGGAATCCGTACTCTTAGTTTTGCTCAGCACCATGTTCTTTCCCGCTGCGAAATCGATGAGGCTGAGTCCGGTATGGGAAGTGGTGTCGTGTAGGCTGTGTTTTCCGATCGTCATACCAAAGATGTCCTCCCTCCCAGTTTTGGCATTAAAGTCCCTCAAGAGGATTTTAATGTTATGTTTTGGGCATTGCTCATAGGTTTTGGCGAGGATCTCGTAGAAACTTTTTTTTTTTTTTAAACGGCACACGCGCTCAAGGGTTTGTTATAGCCCTTTTAATGATAAGTCACAGCGCGAGCGATAGGAAGTTAGGGAAGAAGGGAAAGGAGGTGTCGATGAACATTGATCTTGAATGTTTGAAGATCAAAACGGCAGGGGAAAATTGTGCCAGGCAATTCATTCCACATTCGTGTTGTACGGCTAAAGAAAGAATCCCTATATTTCACGGTACGTCCGAAATTGGGCTCAAGTGTAAACTGATGAGCGTTCCTAGCAAGACGAGTATTACGGGGGAAATGTTTAAGGGGTGGAACGTAGCTGGCTACCATTTTTTGTAAAAGAATCTATAAAATAAGGAAAGACATAAAACATTTCGACGATGTTCAAGGGATGGAAATGTTTCCATAATGCTTCTCTCTCCTATCAATTTAAACGCTTTTTTCTGAACTCTGTCGAGCAGGTGAAGAAAAGTTTGAGAAGCACCAGCCCAGAGATGGGAGTTATACTCGAATTTAGGGCGTATAAACGCCTTGTAAATTGTAGCCAGATCAGAAGGGGTGAAAAACTTCTGGCATCTATTAAGAAAGCCTAAGCATCTTGCAGCATTCTTAGCAATCTCAAGTATATGATCATTCCAACGAAGGTTGCCACTGATACACATACCGAGTACTGATAGCTTTTCGGCCTCTTCGATGCAAGTACCATTCATAGATAATGGCATAGGGGGTATGTTTAGCTTCAACGACAAAAGACAGCATTGAGTTTTCGACGCATTAAACTCCACACGATTTCTAATACCCCAATTCACAATGCTGTTTAAATCGGAGTTTAATGAGCTTATCATACGGTGTCGTTGTAATAACACATCCGAAGGCGAGGGCCGTGAATTATCAAACGTATATGAAAAGCTGAGGGTTGAGTTGTCAGCAAAACAATTTAATGGATTAGAAGTCACAGACAAGAGATCATTTATAAAAATGAGAAAGAGAGTCGGATACAGAACGGGGCCCTGGGGCACACCAGCATTTATTTTGGTGAGATCAGACTTGAAACCATCTAATACAACTTGTATTGAACGGTCCAGAAGATAGCTTCTAATCCAACGAATAAGAGTTTCATCGATACCAAATGCACGCATTTTCGATAAAAGAGCTTCATGCCAAACTCTATCAAATGCCTTTGAAATATCAAGAGCAATAATCTTGCTTTCGCCAAAGCGATGCACAGATTTGTTCCACTGTTCGGTGAGATATGCCATCAGATCACCAGTGGAACGATTGCTGCGAAAGCCGTATTGCCGGTCATTTAAAAGCTCCCGATCTTCGAGATATTTCTTCAGCTGACGATTTATCAGCGTTTCCATGACCTTGGAAAGAAGGGACGTAAGTGCAATTGGTCGGTAGGAGGAGGGGAGGAGGAGTCACCTTTTTTTGTTACGGGCTGGACAAATGCTGTTTTTCATCTACTAGGAAAGATTTCTGAACTATAGGAGCGATGGAAAAGCTTATGCAGTGGTTTTGCCAGCGATGAAGAACACCTCTTCAGAAGAATAGGGGGTATACCATCCGGGCCAGCGGATTTGTGTATATCAAGATCTTGAAGTACTCTTGCTTCTGTACGAGTGCGGAAAAATATCTGCCCCATAGAAAAATTAACGTTTTCAAGTACGGGAGGGGCATTGTTGCTTGCAGGCAACGTAGAATTTGCAGCAAAATGAGCTGCGAGCATATTCGCCTTCTATGAAGAGCTGACAATAGGTTTATCTTCGACGATGAGTGTTTGAACTGATGATGACGTTGAGTTCTTGACGTTTTTTACAAATGACCAAAAGTTTTTACTGCCTTTGGGACATTGCAGAATTTTTGCCGTAACTTCTGGTCATGTAAAAATTTCGTTTTGTGCTTAACGGAGTTGCAAGAGTTCCTAACTTGTTTGTGTTTCTTCTGATTTTCCTCAGATGGGTTGGATTTGTAGGATCGGAAGCTTACTTCTTTCAACCTGATAGCTTCTTTACACTCTTCGGTAAACCAAGACTTTTCTTTTGGTTTGATACATTTTGTTTTGTGAGGGACAAAAGTTCTCATTCCAAGAAAAATCACTTCTGTAATCTTTTCAGCACTGGCATCAATGTCATTATCGAGGAAGCATAATGACCAGTTAAAGTTGCGAAAGAAATTATTCAGACCGTCCCAGTTGGCTTTCTCGTATTGCCAAACAGTCCTAGTGGGAATTTTTTCTTTAACTGGATGGTTGGAGATCGAGAAATTAGCTGAAATGACACAATGGTCCTAGGTGTCAAATGGAGAAGTTATTTTAATAATAAATTTATCAGGATGGGAAGTAAGGAACAAGTCAAGAGTATGGGCAGAATGCCCATCAATATCCGGTTTACGAGTAGGCTCATCGACAAGCTGGGTAAGATGGTTATACTCAGCAAAGATCTCGGTATACCTTCCTTCGAGTGTTGTCTGGCCAGAATAGCGGAGCCAACTTGAATTGTGTACATTGAAGTCGCCCGTAATCACGACTTCAGTGTGAGGACAATGGGAAACAATTCGCGAAATTGAATCTGACAAAACATGTAACTCATCACAAGTAGACATGCTGTCAAGATTCGGACTCCTGTAAAGAAAACAGTAATGAATGATATGCTTGCGGACAGTGAATTTGAGCCACAGGAAATTAAAGTTCATATTAGAACAATGCCCATATTGGGGAAGGCTCTGGCAAGCAATATCATTCCTAACATAAACGACAAGACCATGGTGGGAAAAAAATAATGGCACTAAGTTATATCCGAACAAACAAAATTCTGATATATCAGTATTCTGTCCAACCTGGGTTTCACTTAATGCCAAAACAGCTGGCCTGTATTGCACAGTATGGGCCTACACAGAAAAGAAATTCTTCCTTAGCCCACGAACATTTGAATATACAACACAAAAATCACTTACCATTTTGAAAAACTAAACACACAAAATTCAACTTTGACGAAACTAATTTCAGCCGTGCAGTATAGGCCCATATCATTGAGTTTATATACATAGAGGAATCACGAAACATTACGTTACTACGTCACTAGGTGGCACCAGGTACACCAAATCAAGATTTTATATTTTTGTAGATCTTTTATATTTTTTTGTGGAACGGTTCCACTGGAACCCATTTACTTGTGAAAAAAGCAAAACAAAAAATGAATGTGATTTCGAGGGGTTGGTATTTTTTTTATTACTTTTGCAAATTGTAGGTACCTAGATACTCGTTCATATTTGGTTTAAGGTCATGATTTTTTGTTGTTTATTTATTTTGCGTAGATTGCGATTCAATGTGTGCTTAAGTCACTATAAGAGCATAAGCTGAAGGGTAGAAATTGAAACTTGGACTTTATACAAATTCGAGATTCGGAAGGATTTATTTTTTTTTTAACATATGTATAATAACATAAGTAGGTATCCTAGATTCATATTTTCGGGTGAATTAAGCATATAGACAGATAAGGTACATACAATATTTTTTTGTAGGTATGTACCTATATCTGATTATACATATACAGGGTGATTCACGAGCGTTGTGCCAATAAGTTAGAGCGTGTAGGTTGGGTTGAGACAAGAAAAAAATCGTATGGGAGGGGGGGTCTATTCCCCTCCGTTTAGCCGGGAGGGGCAATTTTCTAAAAACATGACTTAAATTTAAAAAAAAAAAATTATTAAAAAATAACGGTAGCTCTTACAATGTCATGCTATACCTTTTTGTAAAGCCAAAAACTTATTTTTTTTATTGTAATTTTAAATGAAGTTTTTTTATTGAACCGTTTTCAAAATATTAATTTGGAAAAAAAAATTAAAAAAATAATTTTAAAACTAATTTTTTTCAAAATTGTACGTAATTAGGTATTATTTTTGTTCTCAGAATTCAATACTTCAATGAATTTTAAATTTAAAACTGAAAATTTTTTGGTTTTATGACTTTTTGTTGCCAAGATATTGAAAAATAACCGAACCTACTTCTTCACAAAAACAAGAAAATCTAGCCATAGTGGATGGCACAAGGTATCATTTAGCCACTTTTTTCGTTTTTTTGTGAAGAAGTAGGTTCGGTTACTTTTAAATAGCTTGGCAACAAAAAGTCATAGAGCCATACGGTTTTCAGTGTTGGATTTAAAATTAAAAGGAGCATTGAATTTGGAGAACAAAATTAATACTTAATTACGTAAAATTTTGAAAAAAATTAGTTTTAAAATTATTTTTTTTAAATTTTTTTCATAATTTTGAGTTTGAAAATTAATATTTTGAAAACGGTTCAATAAAATAACTTCATTTAAAATTATAATAAAAAAACAAGTTTTTGGCTTTACAAAAAGGTATAGCATGGCATTGTAAGAGCTACCGTTATTTTTTAATAATTTTTTTTTTTCAAATGTAAGTCATGTTTTTAGAAAATTGCCCCTCCCGTCTAAACGGAGGGGAATAGACCCCCCTCCCATATGATTTTTTTCTTGTCTCAACCCAACCTACACGCTCTAGCTTTTTTTCACAACGCTCATGAATCACCCTGTATAGAACCCGTCTCTTCATTTGCATGGTACAAGCTAAACACTCGGTTTGGACCAATTTCAACGAAAGTTTCAAATATTTTACAATTTTTATAAAATTAATTACGATCAATATACCTACATAATGTACCTAATTGCAAAGTGAAATTAGTTTTCACTTTCTGCATTTTTGTTTATCCATTTCTTGACCGAGATTGTATATTTTTATGGAATACCCATACCACAGACTCATACATATTTGTATACAAAAATTTCGATGCAAAGTAATGGACAAGCATGGTGCGGGCTGAAGGGACATGGACAGACTCGCCTCACGTGACTGTGAGCTCACAGGTCGCAGGTATACCAAATTTTTTTAAGTGTGTGTGTGAGTTTTGTGCCAATCCTTTAATAAAGGCTTTCTAGATATAGCAACCAGGCAAAAATATCAGCACAAATAACAGGGAACCAAAAAAAAAAAAAAAATAATCAAGAATTCACACAAAAACAAATGTACCTATCAATTTCAACTCCAGTCCATTATTGTTGTTTTGTGTTGGTAAGATACACACATGTTGATCGTTAAGGGAGGATGCAGGATAGCAGTCCACATCTGCTTGTCGATAGTATATCCACATTCCACATGGAATCCAAAAATGGTTCGTGCTTATGCTAAATCATAACGCCACCTAAGTGACGAAGTAACGCACTATTCTGTTTTCAACGAGGTGGTTCCTCTATGTATATAAACTCAATGCCCATATTAATTCCAATTATAAACAAACTGTCCTAGGTGTTATGCCCATAAAACAATTTCCAAACGGGAATTAATATAGACAAAAAACACGAATCCAAAACACCTATCCAATGCAAAACCTCTTGCGATAAGCCTCACAAGAGGCTTGAATTGCCTAGAAAGCAACAGTTATGGGTGGCGCGGGTGGAGAGGATGGGTATTGTTGGATGCTGTGCTGCGAATGCGAGCAAGGTTTGGTGTATTTTTTTTCTTTTTCTTTTTTTTTTTTTGACACTGGTTTATTTATTTTTTTGTAATTTTGGCTATTTTAATGGGCTGAATTAATTTTTTGCACTATGTTAAATGTAATATGGGGATTTAGTGGTTTATTTTGTTTTGTTTTGGTAGCGTCATATTTCTCTTCTGTAGGGGCATGGGTGTTTACTAGGCTTAGGTGGTGGAACTTGGCCTTTATGCGGATCGTTGCATTCTCTCGCTGGATACGCGAAAGCTCAAGACGTTTAGGCTAAGTCTTCCTCTGACAGCGAATCCACACCCAAATAAGCGCGATCTCCCATCATGGTTGGATTTCCCATAATGGAAATTACAGTTTTCTGTCTTTCTCAGGTCCGGTCCATCCCATCGCATCTCCTGAAGAGCTGTTATATCAGTGTTGAAACTGGCGAGGGTTTCGGCTAGCTGTTCGGCTTTACCCGGCCTGTTAAATGTTCGCACGTTCCATGTGCAAATACGAAAATCGTTGTTCGTTTTTAGTTTGCGGGGGGGGGGGGGGGGGGATAATATTAATGGTTTTGTCAAACGAGGCATTTTTTGCAGTTTTCATCACAACATCTTTTTTTCATGACCGGCTTGTGAGGACTGTGCATGACGTGTAGATCATATTGGTGGTTGCATCTTCAAAGCGTATCTTCTTTCCTCCTGCTTCTAGTTCCTGAGAAGAGAACTCAGGTATCTACAACTTGGGAATCCGATGGATCCAACGCTCGTCGTTAGTTCACATTACGGCTTTCCAGCGGACACCGCGTGGAGGTGACAATGCGATTTTGCCCACCTACAAGTTTACAAGCCGGTCATATTAAGAGACACCATATTGTGATACAAAACTTAAGGTATGCCACAGATGAACAAGCCGAAAATGTTGACGATGAACGAAGACAGACAACGATTTACATTGCGTACATTGAACAGACCTCGCCGAGATCCTAGAGAGTCTTAAAGCTGATGAAACCTAAGAAAAACAAAAAGAAACTGTGACCTCTATTAGAGATCTAGCCTGTTGGAAGCGACATCAATAGGCCTGGCCATTAAGGAGTAAATACCACTAAATTCAGGAACAAAATTTCAAAAACTAAAATCTATTCTTATGCAAACGGGTGTTGCATTTAATAAGAATTCAAACGAATATAAACGAAAATTCTTTGAAAGATGTGTCAATCAAAATACAAACTAATGGACTTATTAATGGCGACGTACGTATGTACCTATCATGTTCTTATTTTTTAATCCCCTGGCAAACCGTTCGAAAGAACTTGCAGTAATTGCGTTAGTTAAAACTAAGTACGAAGCAACTACGAAGTGGCTATGGCTTATATTGGGTATTTATATTGCCTCGCTAAGACAACTTAAATAAAATAAAATCTCGAATTTCGATATAAATGTCTTTCGCGATTCTTGCCGACATGGTTACCGAAGTATTGCATTCGAGATAAAACAAAATTGAGATTTGTCCAATGCATTCGACTGTCATAGGCATAACCATAACTTATAAGCAAATGGTATCACAAACCAATATCTTAAATTCTTTAAAATGATTATAATTCCAGGAAAACATTTAAGCTTTGACTTTGGTGTAATATATAATAAATGAAGTGCACGACTAGGTCCCAAGAATTTGCTCTTATTTGTGAAAATGGTCTTGGGGCTTTAGATTTTGAAAAAAATCATATGAAATTTTATTAAAAACTAAGAAATCACTAATTCAAACTATTTTTTTTTTTTTGAAAAAAAATGAAGTAATCCATCTGATTTCTTTAATTTTTGAATTTAAAGAAAAAAACTTTCAAATTTATTTTGTATCAAGTTTTTTTTCAAAAAGCTGTTTTTTTTTTAGACTTTTCGAAAACATATTCTACATTTTTTTTATCTATGCCAACTCCTGACATTGTTTAGTTTTTATCAGAAAAATAAATATAAAATCAATGGTTGTTTAAATTTGAGAATTAACCCGCTATTGGTGCCCCACCTGCCTGTGAGACAGGGTTTCAATGTTGCTCACGTCACCATTGGCGGGTTAATATTATTTTGTATATAAAAGGGCTTCTAAATTAAAATTTCATCGAAAATCTGATTTAAAAAAACCGGTCCTATGGTATGTACCTACCGTTATAAAATATTTTCTTAAAATTCTATTACAAACAAAACATGCAATTTTAACAACATACGCCATTCAGAAAGTGTTATCAAAATTGTAGGACCCGTTGTTGAGATAAGTAAGTCTTTCGCTAAAAATTATATATACCTTTATTTTTTGGAGCTAGAATGCTTATTCCAAAAACCCCTGTGTAGAACGTCATAATAACAATTCAATTAAATAGTTCCAGCCGTTTAGGTTCTAGGTGCCGATATAGACTTCTCTAGCATCGAATTTTTTTTGCACGAATCCATAACTTGCCTTATAGTACCTATAATCGCAATTAAAAAAGTTCATTTGATACCAACTCTTATTTTCGAAGTAGGTACATCGAAAGTATTGAATACTAAGATATGTTAATTTATCAGCTTGGAAATTGAAAGACAAGAAGATACTAAACAATATTTTGTCAGTGGCTTAAATTTCGAGTTCATCCTGTCCGTTTTAAGATTATGAAAGTGTATCAAGCTAAGCAATGGTTAAATGATACATACAAACTATTCATATTTTTGTACCTCTGATGTCATTTTGATGTAAGTCAACTGTCCCCTTAAGATGAAATAAAGCCTCATGACGTGGTGAAAATGACGTCAAGAGCACATACATATTTAAATTGTACATATCATCTAATCTAAGCTAAGGTTTAATAAGTTCCTAGAGCACATGCGTACCTATAAGAACATTCCAATTCACAAATACAAAAAAAGATGATTCCCAAACAATACGAAGTGTTTGTTGGTACAATTTTATGAAAATGGGATTAGCCATTGCATATATAAACTATAGTATTCCCACTTGAGGGGCGCCATCTATCGACGAAAAACTAAGCTCTAGAATACCATGGGAAGCAACAACAACAATTAAAATGGTGGAAATTGTTGTTGTTGCTTCCCATGGTATTCTAGAGCTTAGTTTTTCGTCAATAGATGGCGCACCTCAAGTGGTAGTACTGTAGTTTATATACAATGGATAAGCTCATCAAACGAATTGTCTTCAAAACACCCTGTTGATGTTAAATTGAAACAAATCAGTATGTTTTCGCTTACAAAGAAGACTATTTGGACGACTAATTATTGAGTTTTGTTATTTTGAATTTCAATTAATCCAAATATAAAATAAAAGTTTATTATAAAAATAACGTCAAGTACGATAAAAAAAAAATAATGTCATTTTCCTGCAAAAATCTATAAATTCATGTTCAATTTATATCTCCGGCACCTATATGTTTGTTTGTTTTTTTAGTTTATTTGGATTACAAGACTATAGCGAAATATTTAGCAGATATTAAATTGATGTATCCCATTACAATTTTTTCTTTGACCCTTGGGGAAAACATTCACCACAATTACCCAACCAAAAAAAATTATATTTCAAAAACTTCGCTAATAATACGCACCTAAGCAAAATTATCTGTCAGTTAACATAAAAATGTGGTCTGCATTTCGAGTAACTTCAAAGGTATCAATACAAAGTGATGAAAAGTTTAATTTTGACACTTTATCACGTTAATGCAACGTGTAGTGACAAGTGGCGGTGAGAGTGTGAAACTGAAAACGAAGCGGACATGGATGACGATGCTGTCTTAAGAAGAATAATTTTTGGGTGTGAAATTTTAAATTCGCGTAGAAATGTAAATAGTAATTAAAATATCTTCTGCAGTTTAAAAATATCTATAATCTGTGTCAGAAAGAAGGGCCGGAATATTCGACGCGATTTTGATTTAAAAATAGACAAATAATTTGTATCCTCCAAGTTGCTGTTGCTCGAGAGAAAATTTGTTTCATTGGTTCTTTTTTTGTTTGTTTATATTTACTTTTAATTTTTTGAAAATTCATAAGAAGAGTGTGCAGAAATACCAAAAGAAATGTACCTACCTACAAACGTACAAAAATGAATCTAATAAAAATTAACATATATTCAAATCTACAGCTGCGTTACTCGGATAGTCAGATGTGTTATATTTTATATACGAATAAAGGAAAATACTAACTTATTGTATGCATGTATATTTTTTTTCAGTATTCTACTAAAGAACTTTTTATATAAAATTTATGTTTTTTTTTTTTTATTTTGCATTAATTTCAAATGAAGATAGAGAATTGCAATTATTTTTTATAGAAACAGTGGAGGGAAATTCATGTGAATATTGCATTTTTATTATAATTTAATTTTAGCATGAATTTCGTGTATAGCTATTGATATAGATTTCATTGCAGAATGATAACTTGAAAATCCGCGACTACTACTCGTATGTCCCTATTCCTGATGGCTACTTTAAGAATTCACAAAATAGAAATGTTCCCGCTTTCGCGCGTTTATACATTTTTTGATAATTTAAACATTAAATGAGCCAGAATTGTGTAAACAATTTTGCAATTTATACTTACTTGTTAATTTTAAAGTGAGGTGAAGAAAGAACGAGGCTTTTTGTCAATGGGTCGGATGATTTGAACGCTTTTACAGATTTTTATGACATTTTGACTCATTGCCAAGTGTTCGGTGTTGATGAGATGTAACATTGAATCAAGCATAGTATCTAATTTAGAATAAATATATATGTACATATATATTTACATATATAGCAATCCAAGTACATAATAATGATTACCATTCTATTTGAATGCATTTATATAAATAATAGTAAGCTTTGCTATTTCGAGAACGATTTGGCATGCGTTTATTCTAATAAAATTTTTACAAAGAGCAACAGCGGGAAGCTGATGACGGATGTGTTGCGGTGTTTTTATTTAAACAATCACACAAATTCTATCAAATGAAACATTTCTAAATGTTCATTTAAAATACGATCCAAACAACTCGTATGTTCTCGGTTTTAGCAGGTAAATAATAATAATAGTTTTGTCTTTTGACAGATGCACAATTGAAAATTATACTAATATGCAAAAGAAAGTGAAAAGGATTAATTGAAAATGACAAAACAAATTCTTTCCATTATTTTTCTTTTCAACACTCATACCTATGAGTCGATTTAATTATTAGAATTTCGTCCGCAGAAAAATAAAATGAATTTCTAGATGTCTAAGGTGGTTGGCCAACAATTTTTTGTTTTGAATCTTGTTTTTCTTTAGAAAACTTTTATTATGTTCAGTACGAAGATAAGGAATTTAGTACACATTGGTTGACTTGAATACCGTTATGGAATTAATGAATCTAATTGTAGATATGCAACGAACTGTTGAACAACATGAGTTCTTTTAGTAGCAAATTTTTCTTTTAAAAGTTCAAGCCCTGAGTGGGTTTGTCATAGATACTCAAGAGTTTAAAATTGTTTTTTTTTTTTTAATAAGTTTAAGAGTTTTCTCGGAAAAACTAAATATGCAATAAAATTTCAAAACTAAATGTCTACCTAGGAAAACAAAAATATTGAAAATCGTTCGACCAGTTTTTCTTAAAAAGGTCATTTTTGAAAAACTTTTCCAAAAAATATTTTGAAATTTATTTGAGTATGTAAATATATGGCAATCCGTAGTTTACATCTGAAAAAATAATGTCAAGAAAATCAATATACCCATTTCCAACATATTTCGAAAACCAAAATTTTTTTTTTGAAAAAATTATTAGAAATCAAAAAAAAAGTTTTTAAAAAAGTTTAAAATGCCATATTAATAAAATAATGAATGGCTTTCTGTGCCCAAAATTTCATTGAAATCGGATGTATAGTTTACTAGAAAATTTGATTTGAAAATACTTGTTCTATGAGCGGTACCGTTATAAGACAAATTTTGAAAAATCTTTCTAACCAAAGATACACTCTTTTAAAAAAATAGCATTCTGAAAGTTTAATCAAAATCGTTGGAGTCGTTTTTGAGAAAATCAATTTCATTCTTCACGATTGTATGGCAGGTGCCGTTATTTTTGGGCCTAGAGCAAAAATCAAAAATATGTTCTGAGGGACGGCCAAATAAATCCTAAATACCAAATTTGAAGCAAATCGGCCAATCCGTTCAGGCTCTAGAGGCGCGAACAGATATACAGACAGACAGACAGACAGACGGACGGAATTTCCAGACCAACTTTTTTCGATTTCTCCATTATCGTAATGTCATGAGTGATTGTTATCTCAATTTTTTTTTTGCACGAATCCATAACTTGCCTAATAGTACCTATAATCGCAAGTAAATATCATGCACTAACCGAGATTTCATCGTTAGTCATTTTAAAAATATATGAGAACTTTTACAGCCATCCATCCATCTGCCTTTTTTAAATATCATTCAAACCCGTTCAGTCGTTTACTCCAAGATAGTGGAACATACTCCAAAAACACACAACCAATTAAACTCTAGTCTCCAGTACATCCATCCCTCCGTCAACCGAATTTCATCCGCATCCCCCAGGTCTTTGAGGTGCGGAAGCGGCACAAACATGCAAATATTTAAGTTTTATATACAATCCTTTCCCAGGAGAACTGAGCATTTTCCGGGGTAAAAAGCCTAGATTTTAATCCAGCTGGCCATCTAAAAACCATTATCGAAAATCCGTTCTGCCTCTAAGGCGTGATATCTAAATATACAAACATTCACATTTATAATATAATTATAAAATTCATAATAGTCCCAAGCTAATCTCTAAGCAACCCAATCCACCTCTCAAAGTATTTTTTTTTTCTTTTTCATAGCACAATTCAATTAATATCGATATGGTTTCCACATGAAATTATAATTTTATTTAATAACAACAGACTTATGAATATGGAAATCAAAACAAATTAATATAGGCAAACAAATTTTAATTAATATACTATATTTAAAAAAAATTTACTACCTTCTAGATTTTACTAAATTATATTATAATAAGTTGAATATAAATAATAATAATGATATATGGCAACTAAAATATAAACAAATAAACGTACGAAAGTACCTATATTGAAAATGAATTTCACCACGAAATACAATCTGCCGGCCGTTTTAATTTTGGATTCTGAAAATACTCACTCCCCCATAGAATTTCTTTTTCTTTACGTCATGCACTGACCAACATGCAAACTTCTTCTTTTTATCAATAAAAGACCGGCCATGGACATAATTCTTGATTGAGCAGTTTTTTAAGTTGTTTTGATAAGAGTTTATAGTTTTTTCTTTTAATATCAAGAATATAATATAATATGGTTTCGGTAAAAAAAAATATGTCTGCACAAAACGTTCTTTAAAAAAACTTGATTGGCTTCACCAAGCTAATGCGGCTTTTGTTTCTTATGTTCTTGTATTTTTTGTAGCGTTTTCAAATACAAAATAGACATTTTTCCCAACTTAGTTCATGCAACAAGTGTTTTACTCATACATTTTGAAAATCTGCAATTTCTTTTAAATATATTTATTAATGATGGTATTTCTGCTAGGATGGCGGGCGTGCGTATGCGCTAATAAGAGACATGATACATCACATGTTCACCTCCGTACAGCTTTATGCGCTTAATCCTACAGGTTATGGATTTCAAGGATTTTTGTATTCTTAGTATACTTGTCGATTGCTGCAATTGAATAGAGTTGTATATGGCTTTGAGAGAATGTTGATATTAGGAATACATTATGAGCTGGGAGTATTGTTGAGATGTAACTTTTCTCTACCAAGCAGAAACTTTTTGAATCCAATTTGATTTTCGTCAACTTAGCAACGGTCATTTTTGATTTTAAAAATGATTTTGAATCTTTTATCTTGTGCCTCGTGTGACTATTTTGAACCAAGAACAATTTAAATTTCTCGCCTTGGTGTCATAATTCTGTATGTGCCGAAATTCGGATTCGAAAATTCTATATTTAAAAATTCTGTATTCCAAAATTCTGTAAATAATGAAAGAAAAATTATTTTGATAATGTAAAAAAGTGCGCACTTTTTTCATTATCAAAACAATTTTTCTTTCATTATTTACAGAAATTACAACTATAGATTCTAATTGTAACATAGTATTCATAAAGCATTTCTTTAATTTCCTTTTGTTGAAATTGGTTATTTAGGTACTCTTTAGTCTTTTTTGTAAATGACAGATTTAATTTTTTTTATTTCATTGAATAAAAATTATTTGAAAGATACAGCATAGCTTTTGTTAAGTGTTTGGAGAATTATAAAACAAAGTTTCGGACTAGAAATTCCCAGAATTTTAAAATACATATTCTTGGAATTACAAAATTTTGGAATGCAGAATAATAGAATAACGGAATAATGGATTACAGAATTATAGTCATACAGAATTTCGTACTCAATTACAGAATTTTGGCAACACAGAATTTTGAAATACTTTCCCTATATTGAACAATATATTTGAAGTTTTGATCGTCATTTTGACGTTTAAGAATTTTTAAATCCGACAAGAATCACTATTTGATGTCTTTTTTGTCGAAATTCGGATTTTTTTATAAAAATTCTGTATGGTCAAAATTTTGTCCGCCCTAAAATATTTATTACAAAATTCTGTAAACTCAAAGTTCTATATTTCAAAATTCTATAAGTGCAAAGTTCTCCTTCTGAATACTGAAATTCTATCTAAAAAAAATAACAATATCCTTAAAAACATTTTACAGAATTTTTAAAAACAGAAATTTGAACGTTCAGAATTTTGAAATGCAGAATTTTGATCATCCATTCATTTTATAATTTTTTTTTGTTTCACAAAGGTGTCTAGGCTTATTACGCCCAACCTGTCTTGCCATGTATAAGAAAATATCTGCTGTGCTCCAGTTGTATTAATTTTTTTATAATCTTGACATTCTTACATATACCTGTTTTTTAAAAATGTAACGGCTTTTGGAGAAAATTATTGATTTAAAAGCTGTTACTTTTTTTAAAAACAGAAAAGAATATCAAGAATATAAAAAAATTAATGCAACTGGAGCACAGCGCAGCTGTCCTCATTCATGGCAAAACAGGTTGGGCGTGATAAGACTTAAATTTACATATGTACTTAAATTTTTGGATCACGACGTTAGAGTGACAGAATCTAGAAAGGACAAAATCTATACAAAAAAAATAATATTAGAAAGACAAAATCTAGAAGTAGTAAAAATCTAGAATGTGTAAAAACCAAGAAAGATGGAAATCTAGAGTAATCTAGAAAAATAGTGTTCTGAATTTTTTTAGAGGAATTCGAAATCTAGAATTAATATTATTTTTTGAGATAATGGTTACAGTTCGCACGCGCGAATGCACCGCCAGTGCAAATGGTTTGATCGTTTACAATTTATCGGCTCGGGGCATGGGTTCTGCACCTATCTTTTCAATGAGTGTGTGAATAATCAACGCAGGGTGCCCGAACAACATACCCAGAGTCGATATGACATGTGGAACGTTAGATGGTAGAGTTAATCTGTCCTTCACTACAGTTGCAGCCGCGCCCTTAAGACAATGTATGATCCGCACAAGATTTTCCTCGTTAGAGAAGCCGAATAATTTTGTGCTGCTCTCGAACCTGCTAATGAATAGGGACCATTGTTCAGGATCTCCATCAAATATAGGAAGTTCCTTTGTCACGGAGTGTCGGGCAGCTAACTGGTTCCTATTTAGGGTGTATAATCTGAGTCGACTTGATCGTCCAGAAATCCAGTATGATTCTTTTCCTCCTCTTGTTGATTTTTATTAACACGAGGAATAAAGTATGGATCGACTGGTATCCCTAGAGCCGCTGCTATCGTTGGAATATGTGCGTATTGTTCATATGCGTTCGGGGCACCCGTTGTTGGTTGACGCCTGTTTTTTTGTTGATATGAGCACAGTGCACCAGCTGTTGGATGCGAAATATTTGGGATTCCTTGACGGACACTGGTTGCAGAAGCTAATTGGTTTCCTTTTGCCGGTTGCTGAACGGCTTCAGTAAATGTTCGTGAGATGTGAGCTATGGCGTCCAGACTGCTATTCGGCTGAGTTGCGTGTACTATCTTAGTATTAGCGTACACAAGATGCTGTTCAGTCGCGAACACTTGCTGGGTACGGCCCTGTTGTAGCCACTCATTTACACGTTGTGAAGCTTCCTCGCCGTCTGAAACGGAATCAACTTCGGTGGTGCCATAGTGAATATTATATTTGTCTTCATATATTCCTCATCGCGTTTTGCCTGCAATGCCCTTGCTTCCTCCAACATTTGAAGCTGAAGATTGACACCTTTCGAGCGTACTGTTATACTCGTTATACTGGTGAAAACTCTATGTCGGCGGTGACATTGACGCATGCAAAATGATACCATTTATTGCAAGTAGTATCGTCGCATTTCACCATTTCATCCGTACCTGGCTTGTTGCATATTAAAAAACTCATGTTTCCAATGTCGATTATTCGATCTTGTTGCTTTGCTTTCCGACTCCTGCGGGGCTGCCGTGGAGGATCTTCTGCCGTAGCCGTGATGATGCTTTTACTTCCAGTAAAAGAAATTTGTAAAACTGTTGCTTCAAGCGACAAGGTTCTTGTTATTCTTGAAATTTGTCAATAAAATCTATTTACTAAAACAATTTATTATTCATTGAAAACCAACTTTATAGGTTACACAGTGGCGTAGCGAGGGTTGGTGCCGCCCGGGGCAGACTTAAATTATGCCGCCCTTAGTAATTTTTTCACACCCTAAGAAATTAAAAAAAAACAAAACTTTTTTGTCTATGGTTTCAAATAGTTATACCTACATATAATGTATGCCAATGAATTTGGTAACATTTCTCTTCAAAATTTTGTGAACTGTCCCTACTACTTTATAGCAAGTGAAGCAAAAATTAAGCTGCAAATTTAAAATTTTCCTATTGGTTTTTTACCAATTTGCCAATCTCTAAGCGAATATAAATGACTTACCACTTACCTCAGGATATCAAAAAAATATTGCCTACAAATTAGGGGACACCCTGTGAACATTCTTACCTATCTTTCTTAAGTTAAATATATGCAATACATATACAAATAGTTTTAAACTATTCTGTTTTTTGTTTGCCTTTTTTTTTTGATTGCATATGTATGTAGGTTAGGTACCTATCTATATTAGGAGTTGCATATTAAGTAGAGAGAGTGTCCTTCCTATTATTTACATATATAAGATACCTCTACCTACCAATTACTTACTGTGAAGCAGTAGTGTTAATGCTGGTTAACTTTTTAAATAAATTCTTTTTTTGGAAAAGAATAACTTTTCTAAATTTTAAAAAAATTAACTGCTTCAAATTGCCGCCCCTAGCCAAGTGCCGACCGGGGCCTGTGCCCCCCCTTGCCCCCCCCCCCTCGCTACGCCAGTGGGTTACAATACAAATTTCGCCAATATAGTTTAGCTTTATGTTTATTTCATGTATTAAATTAAGTATTACAAATTTCCTGAAATAGGTACACAAAATTAACCAATTAACATTTCATTTTACCATTTTGTTTTTTCTTTCTTAATTTTAGTTTTTTAAGAATATCTTCATCAGAAAAGAAGCGTTGATAAAAGCGGTTGTGTTTGGATCTGCCTCTGCTTAATTTTGTTTTGTTTTGATTTGGCTGTGTTATCTATCAAACAAGGTTTGTGCTAAAGCCTTTAACAGGTTCTTGGCATTGGACTTTTAAACTTGTGTATGCCTTATTCTATTTGAGTGTCGCCTAAAATAATTAATTTTTAATGTGGATAAATGAAAACGAAAATTGTTTTTTTTTTTTTTATTGAATTGTTCTCATACATCGGTAATTCTCTCTACGTTTCATCTTTATCTCCATGACAACTTTGTCTCTCCTCTTGGGTGATCATAAAGAACACAAATAAAATAAAATAAATAAAAATTTAAATATTTGTAAATTCGTCACTTCCCTGTTCTCAAATGCTAAATTAAAAATTGAGCGACTTCAAATAAAAAGTAATGACTACACATCCTTTAAACTGTATGTTACCCAGGAAATATTCAATCAATTATTTGAAAAATCATTATGGCCGGATAATATAATTATTCATGAATTTGTAAACAAAAGGAATAATATTCGCCCTTTTCAAAACACACTGACAAGACATGCAAATCGTCGCCACTAATAAATTTTTTCTATCAAAATGTGAGAGGACTTCGGACAAAGACCAATAATCTTTTCAACAATAACCTGCTCTTATGACGTTATTTCCCTCACCGAAACATGGCTGTATGCTGGTATCAATGACTGCGAACTTTTTGATAGCACATTTAATGTTTTTAGACGTGACCGGTATTCAGATCCGAACATAGATACCGTGGGAGGTGGAATCTTGATTGCTGTAAGATTGTCTTTCACATCTACGCCAGTACATGTTACTGTAGCCCTTGACAATGAATTTCTCTGCGTTAAAATATCTTTAAGTAACAAAAACATTTACCTTGTTACTGTATACATAGTTCCGGGATGTCGCTGTGATGTTTATGATAAAGCTATATCAATGAATTATTAGAAAATAACGACGAGCTGATTTGCCTCGGCGATTTTAATGTTAGCAATATTGCTTGGTTACTTACGATGTCCTGAATCGAACGTAATGTTGCCAACTTTACATCTTAAATCTGGTGACTCAAAACTAAACTCACTTGGACTACACCAATTTAACGATGTTTCTAATTGCAATGGAAGAGTTTTTGATCTAATTTTCGCAAGCTGTGATGAAGATATTGTGGTGGAAAAATCAACAGATCCTTTAGTAGTTGAAGGTAACCATCATCCATCTTTATCCTTTTCTCTTTCTTTTGATTTAATATTTCATTCTGACCTTAATGAAAACTTTTACACTTTTAATTTTAAGAAGACAGATTTTAACAAATTAAATATGCTGCTGTCACAAGTTAATTGGTCATATCTCAATAATTTATTGTTTAACTGTGAACACTATGATCTTTGAATTTTATAATGTCTTGTTTGATTGCTTTTTAAAATCTGTACCTCTAACTTCTGTAAAATCGAGATCATCAGTTCCAGATTGGTATGATAGTGAAATTAAAAGCCTTAAGAACCTCAGAAACAAGTTTTGGTCAGTTTATAAATTATCTCGAAGTGAAGCCGACTTTGAAAACTTTTGCCGTGCTCGTGAAAATTTCAATAGATCTTCAAGTTTAAAATATTTGAATTATCTGCAGAAGGTACAAAGAGATCTTAAAATAAATCCAAAATATTTCTGGAACTTTATAAATAGTAAAAGGAAGTCTTGTCCATATTCGTCTGTTCTTAAGTCAAACAATATATCTAGTCATGACCCTCGTGTTATTACACAATTGTTTGCAGACTTTTTTTAAAAGTGCCTTTAACTGTGATACTAACATCTGTGATACTTTAAACTGTGATATACTTGACGAAAACATCCAAAATTTTAGCTTTTTGAAATCATTCTCTTACTTGACTGATATAAACTTCAATATTAACTCTGATAACATTGCTAAGTTCATATCTAATCTTGACGAGAATTGTAAACCAGGTCCGGATGGTATACCTTCTATTATTTAAAAAAAATGAGCAAATAATTTGCTTTTACCCTTATCCAATCTCTTTAATTGTTCTCTGTTTTCTTGTCAATTTCCGTGTATTTGGAAAAAATCCTTCATAATCCCTTTACACAAAAAAGGTAAAAAAGACGAAATTCAAAACTATAGGCCTATAGCCAAACTATCAGTTATTCCGAAGCTTTTTGAAGCTATTATTTTTGAATCTCTGTGTTTCGATGTCAAATCAGTCATTGTTCCGAATCAACATGGCTTTACAAAAGGTCGCTCTACTGTAACGTTTCTTATGGAGCTAACCGAACTTTGCATTGATGCATTTAAGAAAAAGAAAGTAATTGACTGCGTCTTTACGGACTTTAGTAAGGCGTTTGATAAACTCTCCCATAAGATCTTGCTAAAAAAACTAAGAGATCTTGGTTTTAGCGAAAATTTTGTTATGTGGCTTCAATCTTATTTATTAAACAGATCTTATGCAGTGTTGTTTAGCGATTGTCCATCAAATTATTTTACAGTTAACTCTGGAATACCACAAGGTAGCCATTTATTATTAATGACTTACCATCTATCTTGAAGTATTCTAAATGCCTCATTTACGCGGATGATGTGACAATTTTTAAAACTATTTCTAGTATTAGTGATTGTGAAATGTTGCAATCCGACCTTAATTCGTTTTTTGACTGGTATGTTCGTAATTGCTTGTCTCTTAATATAAATAAATGTAATTTTATGAGCCTCACAAGAAAACTTTTAGTAACTCCATACTCCATTTAATTATTCGTTAAATGGAATTTCCCTGTCTTGTATGGAAAACGTAAATGTTCTTGGCGTCATATTAGATCGAAAGCTTGAATTTATTCAGCACATCAACTCCATATCAAATAGAGCCAATTCAATTCTAGGTTGGATTAAGAGAGAGTTACGGCAATTTTCAGATCCTTTTGTTACAAAACAGCTTTTTATAACATTTGTTCGTCCCATTCTTGAATATGCTTGCCAGGTTTGGCCACCCCATTACGAATGCCATATATTAAGGTTAGAACGTGTTCAAAAAAGATTTCTGCGATTTGCCTTGCTGAGGTTGGGTAAATCCTTACGAGCTTCCCGCATACATCAGTCGACTGAAACTAATTGATTTGCCATCCCTTGTGAATAGACGTTCTTATTTAAGTTTTGTTTTTATCGTTAAATTTATAAATGGTAACATAGACTCTTTGTACCTTTTGTCTCGAATAAATTTTAATATTCCTCAAAGAATCTTAAGGAATCAACCTAGCTGCATAAATGTCCCAAACTGTCGTACTAATTATGAACGATTTTCTCCCTTAAACAAAATGTTTGAATTATTTAATCTTCTCAATAATAGATGTTATAACTTATTTGACCAATCGTTTAATTTTTCATCTAAATTTCAGTCAAACTTGTATTCAATTATATAATTGTACTTTTATTATAGACATACTCGTAAGTACTTATATCTGCAGCTAGTCTTTAGCTATGTAAATAAATATACAAATTTATTCAATAAATTGTACTTTAATCTTTTCTTTTCATACATTTGTCTGCTGCTGCTGTCTAGCGTCGCGTCGGTTTTGTTTTATGTCTTTTGGTGTGAAATTGTTCTAGAATGTTCCTTTGACGTTGAAGTTGGTTACTACTTTTCGAACTTCAAATGTCGAAACAGCTGTCAGATCATTTCTTTCGAATTGTTCTCGTTGTCTGTCGGCGTTGCCATTTTGCCAACAAATAGGGTAACCGGGTCTTTCTTCTCTTCTGCTGTTTTGATTATTTTCTTGACTGGCTATAGATTTTTGTCTGATTTCAACCATGAGAAATACCACCAAAGTTTGTGTTAAGTAACTCGGAAGCATGTATACTTCGTGATGCACAATCTCCTGAATTATCTCCGGTTTTGACATAATTTCAATTATTTTTATTGGTTATTCTCTGTATTCTTTGGATTCGATTCCTTTCGAATGCATCAAGTTTATTATTTGATCCTTCCATTCTGGCTAAGGTTATCATTGAGTCAGTACAATAATACAAGTCTAAATTTTGTATATTGAGAGTCTTAGCTATGTGACACATCAAGTTGCTTAGAAGTTCAGCTCCAAACAGTTCAAGTCTTGGTATAATTAATTTTGACTTGACAGGTGGTACTTTCGATTTTCCAGTTAACATGGAGACGCTTACATCACCAGTTAATGTTGTTACTTTTGAAAAAATCCATGTAGTTCTTGGCAGAGATTTTATTAGAGTAGTTTATTGATCTTATTATTTGGATTTGTCCTAACGCAGGTGCGTTAGGATTTATCTATCCTAATGGGTCGAATATTTGGGCTGCTTTGGACAAAATACTTCCTTTTGTTATGTTAGTTAAATCATTTCTGAAATTCACGTTGAAATGTAACGTATCTGCTGCTGGATTCCAATTAATCCCTAGGGTTCTTATCGTCGTTGACTTTTCTTCATTCTCTACTAGCTCAATTATTCCCTGCTCCCTTTGCTCTGGTGGGATGTACCTTAATAGTAACTCGTTCATTTCCTGAGGTTAAATACACCTGATTCCATTAGAGTAGGAATAGGTGCACTTCAGACTGGGAATTTTTCAGTGGTGCGTGAAATGAGTGTGTTTGTATGTTGAATCCGCAGTCATGAATTTTTTTTTTTTTTTTTTTTTTTTTTTATCTCAAATTTTTAAGACGAAAGAAAGATGATGGATGTGATGGGATTGTTTACACTTCTTGTGTAATTGAATTAAAAGATTAAGCTGACACAGCATAACTGTGCAGAACGATTGATTGGATTCGATCGTTGTTTTTTTTTTCATTTAAGTCGAGAACTCTTGTGAGTTTTCCTTTCCTTGAAATAACATAACTTTGTTCTTAATTAAGAAAAGTAATATGCGTAAGAAAAATGTGATGGTCAATGATAATTGTTCTTTAACGCTACAAAGGATGATTTTGATGACACAATCTCAGTATTTAAGATATGGGGACAAAGGGGTGAATTAAGGAGTTGATATGAAGTAAGTATGGAATTGGGATAAATATGGCAATCATTATGAAAAGTAGGTACGAGTGTATGATAAGTAGGATAAAGTAATTGCTAAAAAAAAAAAAAAAATAAGAATTATGCACAAGTGAATCTCAAACACCGAGTTGACGAGTACGATGCATGGACAAGATCTGGACATTCCATAAAGAGCATTCGATAGAGGAACACTCTTTTAAAATAAAATTTTTACTCATAAAATGTCGTTCATTACAAAATTAAAATTCAAAGTTAATATGGCAAAAACGCAAAAGCCAATATTGAGTTTGACCAAGCTCATTCTTAAACAGCGCTACCCTATAACACATTGTAAGAGGGTAAACGGAAAATATGGCGAGCAGATCATGCTAGAACTGCACGGAGAGAATTGAAAAATCACCAATTGCGAAATATTCAGTTGCAATTTACAAAACATGTTTTTTTTGTAAATCACGGCGCTTTGATTTGAAACTGATAGAACAATTGGCAATTTAACTTTCAATTCATCGCAAATTACAACAATTCCTGAGTTGAGATTTACAATTAAAAGTTATAATTCAAGCTTGTGCCCTTCAAAGTAAATTACAACATTTTTGTCGCAATTTACTACTTCGAGGGAATAATTCCATTTATACTTTTTACCAATCTGGATTTGCTTAAATTTTTTCGTGATTTACAATCACTGAGTATTAAATTCAACTCAAGTGTGTCTGACGGCTACGTCGAAGGTCCGGAGTTCGATCCCTGCCTCGAACTAATAATTATCTTTTTTTTTTTGGTACTGTCTCTTTTGAGGAAATGTAAAATCATCGAAAAATAAATCTATTTAATATTAAAAGTGGATCTTTGTAAGCCATTCGGATTCAGCGGGAAATGATATTCCACCAGAATATCAACGCACATAGGTACAGGAATCGTTTAGAATATAAGTCATTAGGCCCTGGCCCCGCTTGTGTCTCCAATAATGCCTTTTTTGTAGTTCTATTATGTACATAGGGAGTAAAAGGTTGAATTTCAACTACACATTATATACAATTTCTTACCTTTATTTAAATGATCATCACAAAAAATTTTACATTAGAGGTTAGACGTCCAAAATAGACGACTATATTTTTCTCGCCAATAAAACATAATCTTAATTCAGAACACCCCTAAAATGTAACTCATATTCAGGTTGCTTCTTATTATTAATTTTGATATCCGACTTGGATGCATCACCATGGCCTAGTAGATGTGTGCTAGGTTGGTATGCAGAGGGTCTCGAGTTCGATTCCTAGAATCAGCCAAGTAAGTAAAAGTTACAGTTTTCAATAAATAATAATAAATGCTTTTCAATAAATAGAAAACGTTGCTTCTCCCTCAAAGCGATATAATTTGTTACAAATTGAGTAAAATGGGGTTTGCAATTTGCGACTTTACCACGGCTGTGTGAAGTTGGCACCCCACTTGTGAAATTTTTTATCGAAATTTATGCAGTTCGTTTGCCCATCGTTAGCCCACGTTTGCCCACCAAAAATTTTCGTTTGCCCACCCTTGGTTTCGGAAATAATCAAAATTTAAAATTTTGGTTGAAAGAAAAAAAAAAAAAAAAAAGATGTAAAAATCGATTTTTTTTAATGCAGTTCGTTTGCCCATCGTTAGCCCACGTTTGCCCACCAAAAATTTTCGTTTGCCCACCTTCCATTTTGAAAATATTGACAAAATAAAATTTTAAATTTATTGAAGCTTGCACCCCACTTGTGAAATTTTTTATCGAAATTAATGCAGTTCGTTTGCCCATCGTTAGCCCACGTTTGCCCACCAAAAATTTTCGTTTGCCCACCCTTCAAAAAAAAAATAAAAAATAAAATAGTTTTTTTTTGGTTGAAAGAGATTGAATTAAAAAAAATTCAAAACGTCAAACTGCTACAATTTTTGATGTAGTTCGTTTGCCCATCGTTAGCCCACGTTTGCCCACCAAAAATTTTCGTTTGCCCACCCTTGGTTTCGGAAATAATCAAAATTTAAAATTTTGGTTGAAAGACAAAAAAAAAAAAAAAAAGATGTAAAAATCGATTTTTTTTAATGCAGTTCGTTTGCCCATCGTTAGCCCACGTTTGCCCACCAAAAATTTTCGTTTGCCCACCTTCCATTTTGAAAATATTGACAAAATAAAATTTTAAATTTCCTGAAGCTGGCATCCCACTAGTGAAATTTTTTATCGAAATTAATGCAGTTCGTTTGCCCATCGTTAGCCCACGTTTGCCCACCAAAAATTTTCGTTTGCCCACCCTTCAAAAAAAAAATAAAAAATAAAATAGTTTTTTTTTGGTTGAAAGAGATTGAATTAAAAAAAAATTCAAAACGTCAAACTGCTACAATTTTTGATGTAGTTCGTTTGCCCATCGTTAGCCCACGTTTGCCCACCAAAAATTTTCGTTTGCCCACCCTTGGTTTCGGAAATAATCAAAATTTAAAATTTTGGTTGAAAGACAAAAAAAAAAAAAAAGATGTAAAAATCGATTTTTTTTAATGCAGTTCGTTTGCCCATCGTTAGCCCACGTTTGCCCACCAAAAATTTTCGTTTGCCCACCTTCCATTTTGAAAATATTGACAAAATAAAATTTTAAATTTATTGAAGCTGGCACCCCACTTGTGAAATTTTTTATCGAAATTGATGCAGTTCGTTTGCCCATCGTTAGCCCACGTTTGCCCACCAAAAATTTTCGTTTGCCCACCCTTCAAAAAAAAAATAAAAAATAAAATAGTTTTTTTTTGGTTAAAAGAGATTGAATTAAAAAAAATTCAAAACGTCAAACTGCTACAATTTTTGATGTAGTTCGTTTGCCCATCGTTAGCCCACGTTTGCCCACCAAAAATTTTCGTTTGCCCACCCTTCAAAAAAAAATAAAAAAAAAATAGTTTTTTTTTTGGTTGAAAGAGATTGAATTAAAAAAAATTCAAAACGTCAAACTGCTACAATTTTTGACGTAGTTCGTTTGCCCATCGTTAGCCCACGTTTGCCCACCAAAAATTTTCGTAATGCCCACCCTTGGTTTCGGAAATAATCAAAATTTAAAATTTTGGTTGAAAGACAAAAAAAAAAAAGATGTAAAAATCGATTTTTTTTAATGCAGTTCGTTTGCCCATCGTTAGCCCACGTTTGCCCACCAAAAATTTTCGTTTGCCCACCTTCCATTTTGAAAATATTGACAAAATAAAATTTTAAATTTATTGAAGCTGGCACCCCACTTGTGAAATTTTTTATCGAAATTGATGCAGTTCGTTTGCCCATCGTTAGCCCACGTTTGCCCACCAAAAATTTTCGTTTGCCCACCCTTCAAAAAAAAAATAAAAAAAAAAATAGTTTTTTTTTTGGTTGAAAGAGATTGAATTAAAAAAAATTCAAAACGTCAAACTGCTACAATTTTTGATGTAGTTCGTTTGCCCATCGTTAGCCCACGTTTGCCCACCAAAAATTTTCGTTTGCCCACCCTTGGTTTCGGAAATAATCAAAATTTAAAATTTTGGTTGAAAGACAAAAAAAAAAAAAAAAGATGTAAAAATCGATTTTTTTTAATGCAGTTCGTTTGCCCATCGTTAGCCCACGTTTGCCCACCAAAAATTTTCGTTTGCCCACCCTTCAAAAAAAAAATAAAAAATAAAATAGTTTTTTTTTGGTTGAAAGAGATTGAATTAAAAAAAATTCAAAACGTCAAACTGCTACAATTTTTGATGTAGTTCGTTTGCCCATCGTTAGCCCACGTTTGCCCACCAAAAATTTTCGTTTGCCCACCCTTGGTTTCGGAAATAATCAAAATTTAAAATTTTGGTTGAAAGACAAAAAAAATTTTTTTTTAAATACACGTGTCCTAAACGTTGACAATCAAAAATTATAGTTTGCCTATATCACCACCCTCCATCTAGCCAAAAGGGCTTCTACATTAAAAATTTCATCGAAATTCGTCAAGTGGCTTACGAGAAAATCTGATTTAAAAAAACTGGTACTATGGGAGGTACCGTTATAAGACTTTTCCTGAAAAATCTATTCCAACCAAAACATAAAATTTGTACAGAAAACACGTTACTTTTAAAGCTAGAATTTTATTTCCGAAAATCCCTCTGTAGGACGTCATTATAATACTTTCTAACAAGTTTGAAGCGAATCGGTTCAGCCGTTTAGGCTGTAGGTGCCGATACAGACAGACGGACAGACAGACAGACAGAATTGTCGGACCCAATTTATTCGACTTCTCTATCATTGTAATGTTATGTTTGATTGTCCAAAAACATTTTTTTTTACATCGCAAGTAAAAAGTCGATAAAATTAAAAAGAATTGAACCAAAAATTGGCAATGACCTTAAATCGAAACCAGCAAAGCAAAGGATTGAATTGCATGAATATGAGCGTATGAACGTTTAAGTTAAAAACTTAAAACTCAGTTTAATCAAATCCACACTAAATGTGATAAACTTTGTATGTTAAGTAATTCAATTGAAATCGTTAAAACTGTTCCAAATCCAATAAATGACAACCTGTTGCTTCGAAGGCACAAACTCGATTTGAATTTTCTTCAAACAGATATAAAAGGGACAACCACATACACGCGACACGCACAACCAAACCAACGAATAGTAGGGTGAAAATTAATTTTTTGGGATTCTCTAAGATAGTATCCTTTCTTTTGTCTGCACTTTATAAACACTTGACCTATTGGGCAAGCAAAAAACTGATTGAAATTTGTATTTAAATTTTCAAATGCATTTCTTATTTAACCGGGATGTTCAATGTTCATTAAAATTCAATAATTGTATATTTGATTTTGTATTAAAATAAAAATTAAAGCTGTTTTATTAAAAAAATGGACCGAAGTTAGAAAAGGCTTGTCTAAATATCTCCGCTTTAAGTTAGTATAATAGTTATGAAAAATATTGCAATACTTACGAAAAACAAAATATCTTTAATTTTTGGCACAGATTACACAATTATTTCTAACTCACTTTTGATTTTTCTTTATTTAAATTACTATGACCGTTCTCTTATACTTTTCGCAAGCGAATGAAGAAGCAACGCATAGATCAATCTAAATATGACAAATATTCATATGCAGGCGAGTGTCGCGGTGTTTCTTTTAAGAAAAAAAAAATCGCCAAAATATAACACCATTGCCATAACAAGGATAAAATCCTTGCACCGTAAGAGCAACGAAAACCTACCGGTATCCTAGAGCGGCGCCAGGATATTTTCCATCTTTAATCATAATGGCAACCAACAACAACATGAGCAACCCTTCCTTTGTCCGCGATACCAGCTTTGTTGCAAACCACCGCGACGCCGCCGCGGCCGTCTTTGTAGTGACCGATATATAGAAAACTACCTAACCGTCCTATATTTTGCACTTAGATAGCAAAACAACAAAGCAATAGAATTGCGAAAAATAGCGCAAAGATCATCTCACCACGCTAAGCAGTAGTCGTCACCAAACGAAAATTCAAACAAAAGATATTTTGTTGCGTGATTTTTTTTTATATTTCAGTAGATGCAATTTTACCTAAAAAGTTTTTTTTAAGTCGGTATCATTAAAATGTATTAAATAGTCAATAAAGCAGAAATCAAATTAATATGCAAAAAAAAAAAAAATACTAATAAAACATTGTACCTTTTCGGTTGACCATAAGGCGAATGTGTAAGTAAATTGATTACGTATTTCGAATATAAATAAACTAGTGCATAGTGCACTTATAAAAACCCAATCGATTCACCAATTGTTAGGGGAGCCCAGACGGAAAAGCCACAAGATCCTGTACCCTGTTCGGATGTAACTACAATGACAAGTTGAATTAAATTATCTGATTGGTTAATATGTATAAATTATATAAAGCTTCCAATTTTAATCTTATTTGGTTCACATTGACAAGTATATGTTGATCTTCCCAATTGGGAATTTTTCATTTAACCGGCAACACTTGGAAACGTGCTTGTATGATAAAGATATTGATAATAAATGATCTGATTGGTACGTACAAGTAGCCATTTTTAATAAAAAAAAAAAATGAGGTTAAAATAAAATATGAAGATCAGAAGCATCTAAAGATAACAATATACCTACATATTATATTAACCTGTTTGATATCAAAACTAAAATTTAATTTGAATGATAATATTATTCAGGTAATTATTAAATTTTTGACCACTACATAGGTAAATGATGTCAAGAAAAGGAAAAACCAATAAGAGTGTACATTTCTTATGTATGTCTATTTTTACATAAATGTATGCATTGCATAGACATTCATACAGATAACACACGGATATGGAGGAAAAAGAAAGTGTCCAATGAAAGATTTTACTTTTGCGTTAAAAAGACGCTTGACTGTTACTTTTAGGAGAAACAATGTCTTTATTCTAGTTTTGGTTTTTGGTTTCGTGTTAGATAGAAAATGGGTGTTGGTAAGGAAAACAATTAGCAATTTAATGTTGATACCTACTTACTGTAGTAATTATTTATTTATTTTTATAATATACATTTTAAAACTTTACTATATATATACATATATAAACTTATCATTTTTGTAGAAAAATGTATTTGAAAAATAACTTTAAATTCCTATACAGGAACCTATCAGTATTAGGTACTATAGGTGCGGGGGTAGAAGCATAGTTAAGTTAGTTGTAAGTAGTACAGTTAAGCTCCTATGAGTTGGATATTTTCATATTTCTTAGCACCTTGTGCATTTGGTGAAAAAAAACAAGCTGTATGTGTAATATGGTATAATAATGTAACATTCATCCCTAACTTTAACTAGTTACAGAATGTTCACAATTATTCTTTCCAAAATTAGTTTATAATGTAATGATATTTATTTATAATAATTGTAATTATTAAGCCTAAGATGGAATGAATAAATGAATTGAAATGAAAATGAAAATATTATTTGTAAATTTTGTATGTAGGTAGGTACCTATCGGTTTTTTTTTATTTATATATATATTCCGTGATTTTGGCATAGGTACCTAATTATATTGTATGCTATGT
The DNA here is from genome assembly GCA_916050605.2 of Platycheirus albimanus. Lineage (NCBI taxonomy): Eukaryota > Metazoa > Arthropoda > Insecta > Diptera > Syrphidae > Platycheirus > Platycheirus albimanus. Next base: position 17,018,387 of record OU696699.1, read on the forward strand.
AATTATTATTAGGAAGACATAAGCATAATAAGACATAATTTTCGTATGGGAAAACCGAGGTCTATAAAAAAACAAATTGGATGTAGGTACCTAATATTAGATATAGATGTGCAATGTGGTACTTCAAAAAATTTAGGAATTTACTAGTTGCAATTAATTTTTTTTTTTCTTAGGATGCATATCAAGTATAGGTATATTATTTAGTTTGACTTTTTTTGACTTTCACAATAAGGAGCAACCTTAACAAAATTCAAAATTTAATTTTCTCAATATTTTCTAGATGGAGGGTGGTGATATAGGCAAACTATAATTTTTGATTGTCAACGTTTAGGACACGTGTATTTAAAAAAAATTTTTTTTTGTCTTTCAACCAAAATTTTAAATTTTGATTATTTCCGAAACCAAGGGTGGGCAAACGAAAATTTTTGGTGGGCAAACGTGGGCTAACGATGGGCAAACGAACTACATCAAAAATTGTAGCAGTTTGACGTTTTGAATTTTTTTTAATTCAATCTCTTTCAACCAAAAAAAAACTATTTTATTTTTTATTTTTTTTTTTGAAGGGTGGGCAAACGAAAATTTTTGGTGGGCAAACGTGGGCTAACGATGGGCAAACGAACTGCATTAATTTCGATAAAAAATTTCACAAGTGGGGTGCCAGCTTCAATAAATTTAAAATTTTATTTTGTCAATATTTTCAAAATGGAAGGTGGGCAAACGAAAATTTTTGGTGGGCAAACGTGGGCTAACGATGGGCAAACGAACTACGTCAAAAATTGTAGCAGTTTGACGTTTTGAATTTTTTTTAATTCAATCTCTTTCAACCAAAAAAAAAACTATTTTTTTTTTATTTTTTTTTGAAGGGTGGGCAAACGAAAATTTTTGGTGGGCAAACGTGGGCTAACGATGGGCAAACGAACTACATCAAAAATTGTAGCAGTTTGACGTTTTGAATTTTTTTAATTCAATCTCTTTCAACCAAAAAAAAAACTATTTTTTTTTTTATTTTTTTTTTGAAGGGTGGGCAAACGAAAATTTTTGGTGGGCAAACGTGGGCTAACGATGGGCAAACGAACTGCATCAATTTCGATAAAAAATTTCACAAGTGGGGTGCCAGCTTCAATAAATTTAAAATTTTATTTTGTCAATATTTTCAAAATGGAAGGTGGGCAAACGAAAATTTTTGGTGGGCAAACGTGGGCTAACGATGGGCAAACGAACTGCATTAAAAAAAATCGATTTTTACATCTTTTTTTTTTTTTGTCTTTCAACCAAAATTTTAAATTTTGATTATTTCCGAAACCAAGGGTGGGCATTACGAAAATTTTTGGTGGGCAAACGTGGGCTAACGATGGGCAAACGAACTACGTCAAAAATTGTAGCAGTTTGACGTTTTGAATTTTTTTTAATTCAATCTCTTTCAACCAAAAAAAAAACTATTTTTTTTTTTATTTTTTTTTTGAAGGGTGGGCAAACGAAAATTTTTGGTGGGCAAACGTGGGCTAACGATGGGCAAACGAACTACATCAAAAATTGTAGCAGTTTGACGTTTTGAATTTTTTTTAATTCAATCTCTTTTAACCAAAAAAAAACTATTTTATTTTTTATTTTTTTTTTTTGAAGGGTGGGCAAACGAAAATTTTTGGTGGGCAAACGTGGGCTAACGATGGGCAAACGAACTGCATCAATTTCGATAAAAAATTTCACAAGTGGGGTGCCAGCTTCAATAAATTTAAAATTTTATTTTGTCAATATTTTCAAAATGGAAGGTGGGCAAACGAAAATTTTTGGTGGGCAAACGTGGGCTAACGATGGGCAAACGAACTGCATTAAAAAAAATCGATTTTTACATCTTTTTTTTTTTTTTTTTGTCTTTCAACCAAAATTTTAAATTTTGATTATTTCCGAAACCAAGGGTGGGCAAACGAAAATTTTTGGTGGGCAAACGTGGGCTAACGATGGGCAAACGAACTGCATAGATTTCGATAAAAAAATTCACAAGTGGGGTGCCAACTTCACACAGCCCCGAAAGCCTTTGTTTTGACTCCGGTTCTCAAAAAAGGTTACTTTCCGTATTTATTTAATACAAAGGAAAATGAACACTACATTGGTAAACTATCAGCAGTAGAGTTTTATAATCCTGATGCGATGAAAACTGAAGAACGTGATAACTTTTTAAAATGGTATTCGGAGCATAGAAATGATAGTTTTGACATGCATCATGAAATTGTAGAATACTGCAAGAGTGACGTAAAAATATTAACAGGCGCTTGCTTAAAATTTAGAAAATTATTTCGTAAACAAAGCAATGTTGAACCATTTTTGGAAGCGATAACTATTGCATCAGCGTGTAATCTTCTATTCAGACGAAACTTTCTGAAACCTGACACTATAGGATTGATACCTAAGAATGGATACAGATGTATTGATAACCAATCTGTTCAAGCAATACAGTGGATGACTTGGAAAGAAAAAAAAAGAAACATTAACATAAAGCACGCATATAATGGGAGAGAAGAACTTATAAACGGAGTAAAGGTTGATGGTTTTTGTAAAGAAACAAAGCAAATTTTTGAATGCCACGGCTGCTACATTCATGGTCATCCTCTATGTTTGAAACATAAACGCGATGAACCTTTGCATGAAAATGAAACAGATACACTAAATCAACGGTATGAAAGAACAATAGCTAAAACTGAGCGATTAAGAAAGTTCAATTAAGAAGTCATTGAAATGTGGTCTTGTGAATTTCAATATCTTATTATGAAGTTTAATAAAGGAGAATTAAATTTCATTGAAACTCATGAAATAATTCAAAATTCTCCGCTGAACCCTCGTGATGCTTTTTATGGTGGACGAACCATGAATTCATTTAATTATTTTAAATGTAAGTCAGGTGAAAAGATTCATTATATAGATATTTGTTCTCTTTACCCATGGGTCTGTAAAACCGGAAAATTTCCTATTGGTCATCCTAAAATCCATGTATACGGAAGTGCTAATTATTGTTCAGCAACAAAACTAGAACACGTAAATGGTATTGTAAAATGCAAAATTCTACCCCCAGAACACCTACTTCACCCGGTATTACCAATTAAGCAAAATAAAAAAACTTATGTTTTCATTGTGCAAAAGCTGTAGTGATGAAAAAAATCTAAACCAGATGTGTACTCATTCCAACGGCAAAGAGCATTAATTGGAACCTGGGTCATTGACGAAGTCTTGAAAGCAGTTCAAAAAGGATATAGTATAATTACTATTTTCGAAATATGGGAATACGATGTTGCGGAATATAACTTAGAAACGAATTCTGATGATCTTTTTACTTCCATGATGAACAAATTTCTAAAGATTAAACAAGAAGCATCAGGATGGCCAAGTGAATGTTCATCTCATGAAGAAAAGGTTAAATACATAGATGATTTTCTTGCAAAGGAAAATATTAAGCTGGAATATTCAGAAATTTGCAAAAATTCGGGCAAGAGATCGCTGGCTAAGCTTATATTGAATTCATTTTGGGGAAAATTTGGACAGCATGAAAATCAAATTCAAACAATCGTTTTGAACACCCCTTCAACATTATTTCATCTACTTACACATCCATCAGTGGAGGTGTCGCATATTCTCCCCGTAAATGAAGAAAACATTGTTGTTAACTTTGAAATGAAAGAAAAAGCAGCCGGCTCCCTATCGACAGTTAATGTTTGTATTGCTGCTTATACAACTACCTTAGCTCGTCTCAAACTCTACAGCTATCTAGAGAGTTTAGAGGAAAGAGTTCTCTACTATGACACAGAACACAGATTCAGTTATATTATGTTAGTCGGCCAGGGGATTTCCTTCCACCTACTGGGAAATTTATCGGTGATATAACAGATGAACTAGAAAGTTACGGCGTTGGAAGTTATATAACGGAGTTTGTAAGTGGAGGCCCTATAAATTATTCTTTTAAAGTATTTAGTACAAGAGATAATACTGAACACGTTAAAACACGGTAAAAGGCATTTTCCTGAATATAAAAACGTATAGGGCAAAAGCAGAAAAACGTCGTTTTTTGGAAGACCATAGTTCCTTACCGGTTATAAAAGGCAATCCTTATATGAAAATAATGTTTCTAAAAACTTGTGAAATAAAAGAAAATTTAAGATTGCAAAAATAAAAAATTTATTTTATTTACTTCGCATTACACTCATTCAAGAACACACTTAAAAGAAAAACATTTTGAAGTGCACAACATTTTACATGGCTTTCACATTTTATTTGATTAGGATAAATACTTCTGAGTTTTTTTAAATCTGGGCAGCTAAAAAAATCTTCTACGTTTTTGACTTCTACATTTTCATTAGCAAGTAAGTTTCTAAGCCATTTTGCTTTGTCGATGCCTTTAACGTAGACAGTACCATTTTGATTTTTTCTTCGTAGGAATATTTTTACTTTTGCAAAACTGATATACCCTCCACTCCAACATAATCCATGATAATTATTATATAACCAGTGGGCTTGTCTTCTGAGTGATGTAGATAATAGACTCAAATTGCACGGGGGTGTACCAATAAAATGATGATGATGATGATGTCTTTCATACAGTATAGTTAGTTCTTTCAAAATGAACTATTTATTCAATCCTCCAATGCCTTGAAAATCTACAATATAGGTATTCATAATTAAAATAATGTGTGTGTTCGCGATAAATTCACACTACGTTCTGACAAAGTTTTAAATTATGACATTCAATTTAAGTCAGTTTGTGAACTTCTCCAGTAATAGGGTTATATTCAATTGAACGATCATGAAGTATCAGACAAAATAGAGATGTGAAAGCTGGAATTGTAATGGATGTTTTTAGTTCAATTTTTACATCTATAAGGCCTGTTTTAATAACTTCATTTTGACGTGAGCAATCAATAAATATAATAGGAGCAATATCTTTAAAATCTTTTCGTGATAACGAACGTTGATTTTTTCTATTAGTTTGTAGAGCGAGAATTACATATCTTGGTTTTTCAAGTTGAGTTGAAGTTTTACTGTCCATACAAGATCAGTAGTGGCTGGCAGTGTCGGGTATTCATAGAGCTCCCAATTTCTAAAGTGTATTTGAATTGGTTTTGATTGAATTTGTTTCAATAGGGTAAGTTTATTTGAATCGGACAATGTTATGTGTGGAACTCTTCAGTGTACTTTAGAAATCGATAAGTTTAAATTTTCATTTTCATCTGAATTAGATAAATAAATATTCTCATTGGTTCGAGATCGAACTAGAATTAATTCATGCTTTGCGTTTGTTATAATTTTTTTATATTCTTCTGCAAACGCCATCAGAGATTTTTGAGGCATACAAAAATTGAAAACATCCTTTGCGGGAATTGTAGCATTTCCAGTCCATGATCCATTTTCTAACCGCTTACTTTCATTACTAGTCGAAGATATATAATTTTTCAATGACGTTGTAACGCCAACGTTTTTATTGTTTTCAATTTCTATTCCATTGAGCTCATAATGTATTTCTTCAAATAAATATGCCATGGCATTATTTGTTAATCCTGTTGTAGTGGAAAATGTGTTATCAGGTTTTGTAAGACTTCCTTCAATATAGATATAGCTTTCCCTAAGGTAAAATACACCAGTCTTGATTCTGTATTGCAATACGTATTTCATTGTTTGTATTAAATGACTGAACAAAGGGTGAATAACTGTGATACTCGAACTTTGTTATACTGTTATCATGGACAGGTCCATCAGATATATTTAATATATCGTTCATATTGTTTTTATTATTGTATTATCTTAACTCAAAGCCTAAGCCTTGAAGAAAAGCTTTATTTTCAGTTGTTAATGTTGGTCTTAAGGGTTTTACTGTCGGAGGAGAACTAATCAAGTGATAACTTCTGGTATTTGTTTTATAATTATTATTATTATAGATTAACATTATTCACATTTTGGAATTAAATGCAAGCGCACTGTTATACCTCTAAAATTTATTAAGTCTCCGTCTTGGTCTACGAGTTTCAGCGTCAGACAACTGATTCGTTTGACATTCACAGGTAAATAGATAACATTTTTTGGAACTTCTATTATCTTATACCCTGATCCTGTCTCCGGTAAAAATTTATGTATAGTATGTACAGGAGTATTATTTAAATAAGACCCACTTATTATATTACACTCAATCCTGATGACATTTACCTTATTTATGTCTACAGGTAAATCCGGTAAATCCGACGTGTGCATTTCACTGGCAGAAAGAACAGTGTTGCTGAATCCGAGTAGTTTTCCAATGGTTCTCTCTTTATTGAAAAATATTTATTCTGAAGATTTGATTGTAGTCAGCATTGTATTGAAATTTGCTTCTATAGTACAACTAATAGTTGAGTTTAATGATAATAATTTGTCGGTAATATAGTCAGCAATATTTTCAATTTTGTACGATCCTTCAGGAATTTCAATTGCGTGCTCCCCTATATGGAATACATTGTTACGTTCGTCAACATTTGGTATGGAGTTATAAGTTTGAAAATCAATCAATCCACAAACATAGATCTTATCAAGGTCCAAAGGTGGAAAATATTCTGCTGATAGTTGGGAAGTTCTCCCGCTTAAAGTAAGTGTCATTGCCATGACGATAAGAAACAGACTAAATGATTAACTTATTTATTTATTTATTTATTTATTTATTTAATTATTTATTGCTTTGAAAATAACAATCGTATAGGAATATTAAACATAAATGACCACAGTTAAACGAATCATAATTTTGATGTTTGGTATAATTTTAGCCAATTTTGTCCACCAAATAATTTATTATTTCGATAGGAGGTTGCAGATTACCAACACTATCAAAATATTCAATATGTTTGTCTTTTTTATAATACGCTACCCAATGTGTTCCGAGGCCAATTGATGAATCTAGATTAACAATTCCACACTCATTTTTAAAAGGCTTAGTCTTCGGTAGACTATCTCGCATAAAGACTCCTCGAAAAAGAGGGATGCATTTGTTTGCAAAATTTTTTATATCTATTTCATTTAATGAACGATTGGGTAGCGACTTTAAAAGTTTTTTGGCTGAGGATTTAAATATAAGCCAAATCCTTTTCTGTAAGGTTTAAGGTGTAAACCATGACCAACTGCAATAGATTCCATTTTTAAATTATGCCGTTTTTTCTCTAAAAGATCCTTTTAAGCTTTGTTTACATCGTTGACAGCTTTCATTACACCGGCAGCACCTCCCGTCAGAGCTCCAAGAGCCGAAAGGCCTGCAAATAGAGGTACAAGGAATGGAATTGCCTCTCCAATTTTCGGTACTGAAATAACTCTAGGGGTTTTAATCTACCCTCTTTTCTTTTCTACGGTTTTCATTGCAGATGTTAAGGCTATTTTGCTAGCATTTTCTAAATTGAAAGTTTTCTTTCGTTTGAGTTGTGTTCCAATAAGTTGTCTCAAATTATTGAAGGTAAACGGTTAAATTTTGTTTTTTTTTAGTTGTACTAGTGCCAGCGTCAATTTTCCCCTTCCGCTTTTGTCTGGTTAAGTTAGAACAACCCATTCCAAATTTTACTTTTGTTTTCATAAGATTAGTTACCAGAAGTGCATTTGTTCGTTCAGATAAGCTAGCGTCTTTAGATTTTACACGTTGCAAAGCTTTTTCAGTTAAAATTCTATCGGCTTTGTGACAATCAGGTGTATTTTTGTTTTTGGAATATGATATATCATGCTCTTTGCACGCTTTATCTAATATATTTATTCCTGAATCTCCTCGAGCTAACGGTTCTTGGAGTTTTGTTCCAGGTCCACAAAACTGATAACCAGGCAAATGTAATTCAAAGGGTAGTTTGTTTATTACTGTGTTCAATAAACCTTCACCTTTCGCTAACTTTTGTTTACTGAAGAAATTTTTCGAATAGTCAATCATTTTTATTTGATCATCCTTGCTATAGAAAGATTAGAAACTCTACATATATAGGATTCTATTTTAGTATTTGCCACTATGCGCTTCATTACACAACAATATAAATTACCTGTGCGAAACTTAGGAGTTACATCAAATCTTAAAATAAATAAAAAATGGAAAGCTTTTCCCCAATAGTATAAGATGCCTTATTACCGGTCCATCGAACTGTGGAAAAACAAATACTATGTTGAGTTTGCTATTACATCCAAACGGATTAAGATTTAAATATATATATATATATATATATATATATATATATATATATATATATATATATATTTGATGTAACTCCTAAGTTTCGCACAGGTAATTTATATTGTTGTGTAATGAAGCGCATATATATATATACTCAAAATCTCTACATCAACCAAAATATGAGTTCCTAAGACAAGTAATAAAACCTATAAAGAAATTGGGTTTTCTTACATTTTCAAACAACTGCGATGTTATTTTACCAGAAAAGGCTAAGCAAGATTCTGTGTTTATTTTTGATGACATTGCTTGTGAAAAGCAGGACACAATACGAATCTACTTTAGTATGGGACGACATCATCAATTAGATAGTTTTTACTTGTGTCAAACCTATACCTACACGAATACCAAAACATTTAATTCGAGACAATGCAAATTTTCTAATCATCTTTAAATAAGACGATATGAATTTAAGGCACACTTACAATGATAATTCGGATATGAAATTTGTTACATTCCAAAATGCATGTGCAGAATGTTGGAACACAAAGTACGGTTTTTTGGTAGTTGACAAGGAGAGCCCTTTGAATGACGGTCGATATAGAAAGGGTTTTGACTGTTTTCTCAAGTTATAAAAACTGGCAACATTTCAGTATTTAGACCATTAACATTGTAATGATTGATGAAAACAGTACAGAGCAGTTTAGTGAAAAAGCCCTATCAGTAAATAGCAGTTCAATCCAGTTGGAGTTTTCAAAGGTCAAGACCAGTTACCTGCAGTTCAGTGAAGCGGTTTTACAAGTAAAAAGCAGTTCAGTCCAGTTAGACTCCCACTTTTCAACGGTTAAGACCAGTAACCTTAACATTAAAATTAGATTGAACCTTATTGAACAAATGTTCGAGCTGATTCATAACTTTTTCTCCATTTGTCTATGTAAAAGAAACTAATATTCTAACAATATGACGAATGTAGATGTTAAATTAACAAAAGAGCTTATTAAAACGACCGATGACCTTCGAAGAAAATTCAAAGCTCTAAAGAACAATAAGACATTTTACGAATCTCAATTCGAGGAAACTTTCAAACCTATTACTAAGCCTCTAAATGCATTGATCAAAAAATCAACAATCAATATCAATCAAGACAAAGAAGAAGAAAGTAACTATTACCAAGCGCCTATAAAGAAAACAAAAATACAAAACGATTCTAAAGATGAATTCATCACTCCCAAAACTTTTAACAACACTAATGTATTGTATAGTACCCAAGAAAGACCAATAGGTGGAAGAGAAACCGACAGAATTAAACGACGTCTTTTTGCAGAACAATTACCAAATGAACAATTCGATGAAATCCCAAAAAAATATTTTGATTTGTGCATAAATAATACGAAAAGTATTGATAAGATAAACGGTATACATTCCAAAGATGGGAAATTGTTTATTGGCAATGGGGAGTTCAGTATTATTGGAGAAAATATAAGAATAAAAAAAAAACCTTTCCAGGGACAAAAGGTCTTTATGAGTTAATATTTAAGAAAATTCCGGATAAAACTATTTACACTAAGGAAGACTTGAAAAATTACGATACCATATTAAACGATACAAATGCGTATAGAAAAGCATTTGATTCACAGAAACAAGTAAGAGGCAATGGGGGTTATAAATATAAAAAAATTATACGCTCATTTTTAGGAAAGACTTCATCAAGTTTTGATGATTCATCACAATCACCTATTTCAACTACAACACCATAACAGGTAGAGGATTAATGCAATTTTCAAAAAATTAAAAAGAATATATATTTTGGGATGACCCGAATGAGCTTGTAGATCGATTGAGACTTCCAGTTGGCTCACATCAAGCTGGACATAACAATCACTCAAATGAAATTATTTCTATTATTGAAGAACTTAAAGAGGCTAATATTATCAATTAAACAAAAATTTGAAATGTCAGTTGATAAATTCGGTCGTTTTTCACATAGAGCCCCACCCAGGGGACCCAGTGGAGAGCGTGGGGTATCTGGAACACCTGGTGAGGGTTTTCTTAAAACCGAAAAGAGTGACTACAATATTAATTGGAAACAATTAAAAAACATTAAGGAACCTCAGGACCTAAACGATGCTACTTCTAAAAATTATGTCGACGAAAAAATTAAACAAATAAAAGAATATTTGAAAGATGAAATCGATAAAATTAAATTGTTAACTAAAGAAAATAAAATGCACGACTGGGTCGCACGAACTTGCTCTAATGTGTGACAGTGGTCTTGGGGCTTGAGATTTTGATAAAAATAAATTTTTCAAAATTCTTAAATAAATACTTAAACTAATTTGAGCTGAAAAAAAAGTACGCCGTTTTATTTCCTTTATAAATTTGACTTTACGAGAATAAATTTATAAAAATCTGTGGAGCGGTTTTTGAGAAAAAAAGTTTTTTTTTTAAAACTTTTTGAAAAAAAATTTCAAAAAAAATTCAAAAACGCCAGTTCATAGGTATTCAGCAAATACATTTATTTAAAATTTTTAGAAAAAAATTTAATAAGCACTTTTCAAAATATTAATTTTTTAAATTTTTTTTTTAAAATGCTTTTAAAAATACAAAAAAATTTTTTTCAAAAATATTGGTATGCAATACAAATGTGTGTGAAATTTCGAAAGAATCGGTTTAGTCGTTTTCGAGTTAGTCGAAAGCAAAAAAAACGGTCCTATGGAAAGTACCGTTCTTAGCCATTTTTTACAACTTTTTTTTCAGCCATATGATTGGTCGTACCTAAAAAGCAACACTGATTTTTTTAAATAAAAATCGTTAGAGCCGTTTTTGAGAAAAATAAGCTTTAAAATAACGGTTGTATGGCAGGTACCGTTATTTTTTGAGCTAAAAAAAAATTTCAATTTCCCCTCTGTACAATACCTAAAAAAGTCTATATACCAAGTTTGAAGCAATTCGGCCCACCCGTTTGGGCTGTAGGTCTACATACAGACAGACAGACAGACAGACAGACAGACATACAGACGGACAGAATTTTTAGACCATCTTTTTTCGTTTTCGCTATCATTGTAATGTCATGTTTGATTGTTATCTCAAAACTTTTTTTTCGACGAATGCATAACTTGCCTTATAGTACCTATAATCGCAAGTAAAAATGCATGACTGCGGATTCAACATAAACAATCACACTCATTTCACGAACCATTGAAAAATTCCAAGACATACTTTTCATACCTACTTTTCTTAATAATTCCCATATTCATACCAATTCCATACTAACTTAACTTCATATCGATTTCCTTAATTCACTTTTTGCCTCCCCCACCCCCATATCTTAAATACTGAGATTGTTTCATCTTAATCAAAATCCAACGTCCGTTGTAGCGTTTGAAGAATGAATAGAAGAATCAATTATCATCTTTTTTACTTGCGATTATATTTACGATGATAGCGAAGACGAAAAAAGATGGTCTAAAAATTATGTCCGTCTGTATGTCTGTCTGTCTGTCTGTCTGTATGTATAGAGACCTAGAGCCCAAACGGGTGGACCGAATTGCTTCAAACTTGTTATATAGACTTTTTTAGGTATTGTACAGAGGGTAAATTGAAATTTTTTTTTTAGCTCAAAAAATAACGGTACCTGCCATACAACCGTTACGTTAAAGCTTATTTTTCTCAAAAACGGCTCTAACGATATCTATTTAAAAAAATCAGTGTTGCTTTTTAGGTACGACCAATCATATGGCTGAAAAAAAAGTTTTAAAAAATGGCTAACAACGGTACTTTACATAGGACCGTTTTTTTTGCTTTCGACTAACTCGAAAACGACTCAACCGATTCTTTCGAAATTTCACACACATATAGCTGTAGGTAGCTCAATTTGTATTGCATACCAATATTTTTGAAAAATATTTTTTTGTATTTTTAAAAGCATTTTAAAAACAAAATTTTTAAAAATTTATATTTTGAAAATTGCTTATTAAATTTTTTTCTAAAAATTTTAAATAAATGTATTTTCTGAATAGCTATGAACTGGCGTTCTTGAATTTTTTTTTTTAAATTTTTTTCAAAAAGTTTTAAAAAAAAACTTTTTTTCTCAAAAACCGCTCCACAGATTTTTATAAATTTATTCTCATAAATTCAGATTTATCCAAGAAATAAAATGGCGTACTTTTTTGTCAGCTCAAATTAGTTTAAGTATTTATTTAAGAATTTTGAAAATTTTATTTTTATCAAAATCTCAAGGCCCTTAACCACTGTCACACATTCGAGCAAGTTCGTGCGACCCAGTCGTGCATTTTATTTTCTGGAGTTCTCGACTTAAATGAAAAAAAAACAACGATCGAATCCAATCGATCGCTCTGCACAATTATGCTGTGTCAGCTTAATCTCTCAATTCAATTACACAAGAAGTGTAAACAATCCCTCACACCCATCATCTTTCTTTTGTCTTTAGAATTTGAGATACAAAAAAAAAAAAAAAAAAAAAAAAAAAATCATGACTGCGCATTCCACATAAACAATCACACTCATTTCACGCACCACTGAAAAATTCCCAGTCTGAAGTGCACCTATTCCTACTCATTAGTTCATCAAGTTCCCTCTGTATTGCTCTAGCATCTTCAATGGTGTGTGCTCCCTATATTACATCGTCCATATAAAAGTCCTCCTGAACAATCGTAGACGCCTTCGGGAATCCTAATGCTTCATCATCTGCTAGTTGACGTATTGTTTTAATGGCCAGGTATGGGGCTGATGATGTGCCATATGATTCAGTTGTTAACGCATATTTTTTTTTATAGCTTCTTCTGGTGAGAATCTCCATAATATTCTTTGGTACTCGTAATTTATGTCTTGATCATATTGTAATGTTTTTAGTCTTGGGTTCGAAAATAAAACTTATTTTCTTTTACTTTTAATTTACCACTACTATCTCTATAAATGAAACTCACTTTTATCTAAGTTCAAACTCTTTATTTATTTCCTTATCTTAGCACCACTAATTATTCACCATTTATTCGCTACCACGGTTAAAATGAAACTGTGTCCATTTCCGAATAAAATGTCCTATTTATACTTGGGATCAAGTTTCCCGAACAGTCTAAGTCTCGAACCTTTCAGAATTGTCAAGATGCTTTAAAAGCTTTCAGAGCTTTCAAATTCAACATTGTTATTCAGCAGAATCATTCAGCAGAATTGTTCAGAATTTTACTGTAGTATAGACAAAAACCATATAGTAATATTTCTGTAGTAGAAACAAAAACCATTCATAAGACTGTAGTTGAGACAAACACTATTCATGTAACAATATATTTTAATTTGTCTATATATCTTTTTAATGTCTGCTGTGAGGACGTATCTATATTTTCGCCAGCGTAGGAGTATCGTTGCTAGGTCAGCTTGTAGCCTAGGTCCAGTTAGCATGTTGTGTCGTTCAGGCTTATTCCATTGTCTGTGTTGGTGAAGTTTTGTAGTAGTGCTGTCTGCTTTTACTACTGCTTGGTGTGGCATATCCATATGGTATATCTCATCTGTAGTTTGTGTGACTTGGTCAATCGGCTTCATATGTCCAAGAGTTAAGTATTCTCCCATAAATCTTCGGTACTCTTCCCCAAGTTTGTTATTTTGCTTAAACTTTTTGATGTGAAACATCTATTGGCGCACCTAGGCAGTAAAATCGATCGTTTGTAACGAAAAAATGGCACGACCCTTGATAACATTTTTCAAAGTGGAAAGTGTTGGGTGGTTGGTGGTTGTAGGTTGGGTGGTCGCTGGTGATGCTGGGGCGGTAGTGTTGGAGAGGATAGGGTGGAAGTGGAGTAGGGTTATGGGGAGGGGGGGGGGGGGATGGTGAAAAATTGTGGATGGTCGGTTGGTGGTTGTAGGATGTAGGTGGGCTGGATGGTTGGTGAGGGTTGTAGAAAGAATTTTAAAAAATGGTAGATAGTTAGTTGGAGGGACAAATTGACTAAAATGGTGTGTGGTTGGTGGTAGGTGGGGTGGGTGGTACTGGTGGGTGGTTGATGTGGGGGTATGGTGTGGGGAAGTTGGTGAAGAAAAAAATGACGAAAAAGGTGTGGGATTTGTTTTGGGGTGGGGGGGGGGGTGGTGGTAACATTCTGGGTGGTTGGTTGGTGGTTATAGGTGGGGTGGGTCGTTACTGTTAGGAGGATTTGGTTGGTGGTTGGTCGGCGGTTGTAGGTGGAATGGGTAGTTACGGGTGAGTGATTTGGTGTGGGGGATGAAGAAAAGATTGTCAAATATGGTGAGTGGTTAGTTGGGAGTTGCTGTGGGAGTTGAGGGTTGATGGCGAGGGGTTTTGGGGGAATTACATTTTCCATTCTTTTTACCAATCCGAAAAAAAAATTTGTCGGTGCAGTTTTCAAAAATGCTTGAGGGTTAGTTGGGGGCCTTGTGCGGGATTGGATATGGGACTCTTTTTATCAGCCCGGATTCTTTTTGATGTGAAACATCTGTTGGCGCACCTAGGCAGTAAAATCGATCGTAATTGTAACGAAAAATGGCATGACCCTTGATAAAAAATTTCAAAGTGGAAAGTGTTGGGTGGTTGGTGGTTTTAGGTTGGGTGGTCGCTGGTGATGCTGGGCGGTAGTGGTGGAGGGGGTAGGGTGGTAGTGGAGTAGGGTTATGGGGGGGGACATGGATGGTCGTATGGTGGTTATAGGATGTAGGTGGGCTGGATGGTTGGTGAGGGGGAGGGTTGTAGAAAGAATTTTAAAAAATGGTGGATAGTTGGTTGGAGGGAAAAATTGACTAAAATGGAATGTGGTTGGTGGTAGGTGGGGTGGGTGGTACTGGTGGGTGGGTTGTGGGGAAGTTGGTGAAGAAAAAAATGACGAAACAGGTGTGGGATTTATTTTGGGGTGGGGGGTAACATTCTGGGTGGTTGGTTGGTGGTTATAGGTGGGGTGGGTGGTTACTGTTAGGGGGATTTGGTGGGTGGTTGGTTGGCGGTTGTAGGTGGAATGGGTAGTTACGGGTGGGTGATTTGGTGTGGGGGGATGAGGAAAAGATTGTCAAATATGGTGGGTGGTTAGTTGGGAGTTGGGATGGGAGTTGAGGCTTGATGGGGAGGGGGTTTGGAGGAATTACATTTTCCATTCTTTTTACCAATGGTGGTTGTAGGTTGGGTGGTCGTTGGTGATGCTGGGGTGGTAGTAGTGGAGGGGGTAGGGTGGTAGTGGAACAGGGGTTATGGGGGGGGTGAAAAGATTGTTGGTTGGTGGTTGTAGGTGGGCTGGATGGCTGGTGAGGGGGAGGGTTGTGGAAAAAATTGTCAAAAATGGTAGGTAGTTGGTTGGAGGGAAAAATTGGTTGGTGGTAGGTGGGGTGAGTGGTACTGGTGGGGGTTGATGTGGGGTGGGGCGTGGGGAAGTTGGTGAAGAAAAAAGTTACAAAAATGGTGGGTGGGTGGTTGGCTGTTGGTTCCAGGTGGGGTCGGGGGGAACTGAGTGTTGTTGGGGAGGGGGTTTGGAGGAATTACGTTTTTCATTCTTTCACCAATCAGAAAAAAATTATTAAAAATGGCGGGTGGTTGGTTGGTGGTTGAAGGTTGTGTTGGTGGTGAAGTGGATTTTGAGGATGTTTTGGGGGTGGGTGAGACAAAATTTATAAACATGGCGGGTAGATGGCGTTCGGGGTTGGGGGTTGGTAGGGAGGAAAAATTGACAAAAATGGTAGGTGGTTGGTTGTAGGTGGGGCGGGTGGTTGCTGCTTGGGGGTTTTGGTGTGAGGGGTGAGGAAAAAATTGTCAGAAATGGCGGATGCTTGGTTGGTGGTTGTAAATGGGCTGGGTAAATGGTGGTGGTAAGGAGACTTGCTCTGGGGAGGGAATCGACAAAAATGGAAGTTGGTAGGTTGGTGGTTGCAGGTCGATTGGGTGGTTACTGGTGGTAAGTATTATGTGATGAAAAACTTATTAAAAAATGGTGGATGGTTGGTTGCTAGTTGTAGGTGGCTCTGAAGTATGGTGGTGATGGCGGTATCTGATGGGTGGGTTGAGGAAAATTTTGTTCCTATGTGTTTATAAATGAATATAATCTGTAATAATTGATATTTTAATAAAATGATAAGACAAATTTATTGGTTTAATTAACGAAACCCTAAATTATTAAAAATTATTTCACTCCATGTTTGTTTATGTTTTTTTAAAATTACGAATTTTAATGTAAACTTGAATGTTTCACATCTGCCGGGCGTCCCGTGACGGCTAATTTTTTTTCCATCTGTAAAAGTCTAGCTATTGCTCTCTTTTTTGAATCACCCAACGTACGCTTGCTTGGTTTGAATGGAATTCTTACTGTGTATGTGTATGTTTCATCGTTGTTTCGGTTATGGTTTTCTTTGAACTGTTTTTTGCATTCATTTTCATCATCTTCATTCACTGTTTCTCCTTGGTATGGAGTTTCCTCTATTTCCCAAAATCGTTTAAGTTGGTTGCTTAAATTACTTAATTCAATTGTTTATATCATAGTTATGATTTGTATAGGGTCTTTAGAGACTGGTATCTTCCCTGAAATGATCCAGCCAAGTTCTGTATTCTGAGCTAAGGTATGATGGTAGCCCTTACATAGACTGCAGGTTCTTAGGCTTTGACAACTTTCACTCATTGTGTGGTTCAGACAGTTGCGGCAAAGTTGTTGTCGTTTCACGGCTTCCATCTTCTGATTCGGATTTAGTGCGAGGAACTCGCTACATTTATAGATGTTATGAGAATTTTTCTGGAATATCTGCATTGAGTTTTAATTTGACTGAGGTAGTTTCGGATTATGTGTCTTGGTTGGTTTTTATGGGGTGAATGAGGTTCTCGTTTCTTGTCACCCAATACTTCTAGGGATTCAAACCGACTAAAAAGAAAGTCGTATACCTGTTGTTAAGATGGTATCTCCTTCGTGTTGGGTAGTGACTGTTTCATAAATCCTGAGGAACTCAATATCCATTGTTTCTGTTATATGATATATAATTATCGGATCTCAGGGGGAAGTATCGAAGCCAATATTTGATATACCATAAAGACATTCTTTAGTTGTATCATGCAATTTTTTTATTGAAGAACTTGATTCTGATTCAAGTTTTGTTGACTTAGTAACGTGTGGAGATACGAGTACACCAATTTTCTTTTGTTGGCATACCTTTCATTTATTCTATTTATTCCAAACTGGCGTTACTCATTTTTTCATTAAGTTTTATGAGTTGCAGTTGTTTAATTAACGATGTCAATCGAAATTTGGCACGCTTTCAATGGGTGTCTTTATTAAATTGTGCTGACATTTCTTTTTGTTCGGTGTCAGTAGGTAGCGTAAATGTATTAATTTTTGTGTTGTCATCTTACCCCTTTACTACTGGCGACAGCGGTGGCGGCACTTGTTTTTGCAATGTGATACTATATGCGTTTAATTTGTTTGCGATTTTTAGTTGTATTTGCTCAACCTGAGCAAAGTATTTCTTTTTAATATAATCATGGTCAGGTTGCTACATGTTCAATATTTGCTCGTGCATTGTACTGAACTCTTCAAATAGGTCGTTAGTTTCTTCTTCTTGGGGTTTTTTCCCTATTGGGTCAAGAAGTTTGGCCATAGCCTGGCCAATTTCTTCTTGACGTGTTGTCAAATCCTCCATGTTTATGTCTGCTTGATGAACTTGCTTCGTTCACTTTGATAAGCTTGGTATGCTTGATAGATGTCTTCTGGATGAAGTGGTAAGCTTGTGGTGCTTACAGACGCCTTCTGGAGGAAGTGGTATGCTTGTGATGTTTTTTAGATTTCTTCTGAATGAAGTGGTAAGCTTGTGGTGCTTAAAATTTTTTTTCTGGATGAAATGATAGGCTTGTCTTGCTTACTGATGTATTCTGGATGGAGTGGTAAGCTTTGTGGTGCTTACATATGTCTTCTGGATGAAGTGGTGAACTGTAATGGTTCTATGTAATTAGTGAGATTTTCGCTGGTTTAAATCCGGTTCGAAGGACCAATTTGAAAGCTCATAAATAGTTTTAGTGGACTGTATGTGAATCTTTATTATAATTTTCTTCTCTTTTATACATTATTTTAATTTCTTAACTTATTCTATGTACACCTCTTTGTTTGTTTGCAAGACTTGCAAGTAAAAACATTTGACAGAATTTTTAAAAATAGATTTTCGTAAATTTCGTAAATTTCATCCATTACATTTTCCTAAATTTTAATCCACTCTGTAGATTATTCAACGAAGTAGACACACTGGCTTCCCTTTAAATGTCAAATAAATGTTTCGCCTTTTGATAAAGAATTATGCAAAATGTTGGCATGTAGAGTTTGATAAGCATAGAACTATGTCCCATACCGAATTTCGACCCCAACCCTAAATTAACATGTGCGAAGGAGGAGAATAGGAAAATAAAGTGCACGCCTGGGTCGGACGAACTTTCTCTAATATGTGACAGTGGTCTTATAATTTGAGATTTTGGAAAAAAAGCAGGGAAAAATTGTAAGAAATTTTATTGATCTCTTAAAAATCACCTTTTTTTACTTCGTTTTTTTTGGAAAAAATGAAGTAAGCCTTCTGATTTCGTTTATTGTTTAGATATTTAGGAAATTTTTTTTTCAAAATCGTTCGACCAGTTTTTTCAAAAAACAGTGTCTTTTTAAATACTTTTCGAAAATATATTCCAAAATGTTTTTGAGTATGCCAACTTCTGGCAGTTTGTAGTTTTTATCAGAAACTTAAAATTAAAAAGAATAGATTAAAAAGTTTTTGGAAAAAAAGGAAAAATAAAAAAAAAATTTAAATTTTTTTGAAAAATTTAAGAATTTATATTTTTTCGTTTATAAAAGGGCTTCTACATTAAAAATTTCATCGAAATTCGTCAAGTGGCTTACGAGAAAATCGGGAGGTACCGTTATACGACTTTTCCCTAAAAATCTATTCCTACCAAAACATAAAGTTTGTAAAGAAATATTATTCAGAAAGTTTTATTAAGATCGTAGGAGCCGTTTTTGTGAAAAATAAATTTTTCACTAAATATCGTATCGCAGGTACCGTTAGTCTTAGAGCTAGAATGCTAATTCCAAAAACCCCCGTTTAGGCATATCTTGCCTTAGTACCTATAATCGCAAGTAAAAAGATAGGAAATAATTTCTGGTGGCACAGCGGATTGATATTTATATCCTTTATACGTTCAGCAATGGATACAGAGCAGCATACCTACCTACAAAAAGTGTTTTTCGTCTTATTACAAATTTTATCAAAATTGATTCATAGTTTTTGTTTCACTTACAAAACTTCAAAAAGGAAAGGTTTTTTGTATTTATTTAGCAAATTTATTTTCAGAAAGAACAAATTTAAATTTGTTTTAACTGTTTGCTTTTTTTAATCGACAGTAAATTAAGTAAAGAATTTAAGGGCTTACGACGATATCTAGAAAAAAATATCTAGAGCCAAAAAATCTAGAAAAAAAAATCTGTATGACTACAATTCTGTTATCCATTATTCTGTTATTCTATTATTCTGTATTCCACAATGTCGTAAATCCAAGAATATGTATGTTTAAGCAAACATAAACACACAGTCAGCAATTCAGACCTACGAACCAAGGAAATAGATTAATTTATGTAATGCGGAACTTGCAAGCGCTGAGAAACTACCTTCGTAGAATTGAAACTCAATGCAGATATTGCAGAAAAGTTCTCATAACATCTATAAATGTAGCGAGCTCCTCGCTACCGAATCAGAAGCTGGAAGCCGTGAAACGCCAACAACTTTGCCGCAACTATCTGAACCACACAATGAGTGAAATTACGCAAAGCCTAAGAACCTGCAGTCTATGTAAGGGCTACCATCATACCAAACGGTACTAGCAGAATCCAAACGGCACTAGCAGAATACAACAAGGAAATTTTTTTAGCAGCTGCCAAAGAACCAAAATTTTACGAGCACTTATTGATACTGGAGCTCAAGTGTCGTTTATAATGGAGGAAGCGGCTCAGAATTTATCTGTCCTGAAATCTAAGACTTTCATTAAAGTATCAGGTCTTGGAGCATCATCAGCTCTCTTAACTATCGCTGTTTACTAAAAACAAAATAGTTCATTCTTGCAGCGACTATTATATTATATAAGTTTGTTCTTTAGTCGGGCCAAATCAAAGTTAAGTGCTTTAGCCGCTTCAGAGTGTTTCTTCCCTATTTTACAGTACGTAGACATTCCAAAACAAAGTAAATCGATGCGTCCTTGTTGCGTTTATCCATATTTTCTAAGTGCTCGTAACGGGATCACGACGAACCGTTATCTAGAGTGAGAGAAAGGTCAAAATCTATTTAAAAAAAAATAGAAAGATTAGAAAGAAAAGAAGAAATTCTAGAATGTATTTTACCTTTCGTTTACTTGCATTTTAAATTTGTCTGCTTTCGTTGTGCTAAGAGATCGTACCTAACTGAACCAAATTATACATAAACATATACATACCTGCTTTATCTGCTAACATTTTAGGCACATGGCTAATATTGTCCTACCCTTCTTGTTTCTATACTTTAGAGCATAGTTACATATTGTACTGAATTCGGCACTACTGGACTTTCCCGAGTACGCAAGTACCACTTCTCAATTTTCAGTACGATTTGTACTATTTTTAATTCTTGAAAAGGTTAACTATGTTCGCGCTTTTTTTTATTGTAATTTTGAATGCATTTATTACTCATTGTGATCGAGTTTATGTATTGTGTTTACTGGTTCGAACATTAAGCTTTTGAGCAATGTAACTGGCAAAATACGTTTGAAATCAAATGTAGCTTTGTCTTTTGAACTTTTACTATTTATGTTAATTTTAAATGAAAATATTTATTCATCTTTATTGTCAATATGGCTGACGGCTTTTGCCAATGCTCTAATGAATTGTTCAAACAAATATCTAATGATGAAATAAAATTCACTTACTTACTTACTTACTTACCTACTGTTTTGAACTTTAACCATGGTCTCCGTGGTTTTTCTTGACAACTCCATAAGTTGTCAAACAAGCCTGGGGTGGAATCGGCTAATCTGATTTGTAATTGTCACATTTCTTACAATAACATTGTGATAAAATAATTTTGTGAGTTTGCGCAAAGTGGTCACCGGAATTCTGTCGCACTTTGGCATCACTTTCAGAGAAAACAGAAAACCAATGACGTTTAGTTATTTTCATTATGTCATTTTTCCGTTGGGCAATCGGAGAGAACTCCGAAAACAAATCGTTTCTCTTCGGAGTTGTGTGTTACCATTGAGTTTATATACATAGAGGAACCACCTCGTTGAAAACAGAATAGTGCGTTACTTCGTCACTTAGGTGGCGTTATGATTTAGCATAAGCACGAACCATTTTTGGATTCCATGTGGAATGTGGATATACTATCGACAAGCAGATGTGGACTGCTATCCTGCATCCTCCCTTAACGATCAACATGTGTGTATCTTACCAACACAAAACAACAATAATGGACTGGAGTTGAAATTGATAGGTACATTTGTTTTTGTGTGAATTCTTGTTTTTTTTTTTTTTGGTTCCCTGTTATTTGTGCTGATATTTTTGTCTGGTTGCTATATCCAGAAAGCCTTTAGGATTGGCACAAAACTCACACGCACACTTAAAAAAATTTGGTATACCTGCGACCTGTGAGCTCACAGTCACGTGAGGCGAGTCTGTCCATGTCCCTTCAGCCCGCACCATGCTTGTCCATTACTTTGCTTCGAAAATTTTTTATACAAATATGTATGAGTCTGTGGTATGGGTATTCCATAAAAATATACAATCTCGGTCAAGAAATGGATAAACAAAAATGCAGAAAGTGAAAACTAATTTCACTTTGCAATTAGGTACATTATGTAGGTATATTGATCGTAATTAATTTTATAAAAATTGTTCAAAATAGAGGAAAACTATTTTGAGAAACTTTGCAATGAAAAAAAAATTGCTTTGAAATGAGGATTTTTGTAATAAAATATTTGAAACTTTCGTTGAAATTGGTCCAAACCGAGTGTTTAGCTTGTACCATGCAAATGAAGAGACGGGTTCTATACAGGGTGATTCACGAGCGTTGTGCCAAAAAGCTAGAGTGTGTAGGTTAAGTTGAGACAAGAAAAAATCGTATGGGAGGGGGGTCTATTCCCCTCCGTTTAGCCGGGAGGGGCAATTTTCTGAAAAATTGACTTTTTTTGTAAAAAAAAATATTAAAAATCAACGGCTTCGTTTACAACACCGTGTTATACCTTTTTGGAAAGCCAAAAACTTCTTCTTTCATTTTGTTTTTAAATAAAATTGTTTTAACAAATAGTTCAAAAAACATAAATTTTCAAACTCAAAATTTTGGAAAAAAAATTTGAAAAAATAATTTTAAAACTAATTTTTTTCAAAATTTTACGTAATTAAGTATAATTTTTGTTTTCAGAATTCAACGCTCTTATTAATGTTTATTCCAACACTGAAAACCGTATGGCTCTACGACTTTTTGTTGCCAAGGTATTCAAAAATAACCAAACCTACTTCTTCACAAAAACACGAAAAAATTGGCTAAATGGTCACTTGTGCCATCCCGTAAGGCTAGGTTTTCTTGTTTTTGTGAAGAAGTTAGTTCGGTTATTTTTGAATACCTTGGCAACAAAAAGTCGTAGAGCCATACGGTTTTCAGTGTTGGATTAAACATTAATAAGAGCGTTGAATTCTGAGAACAAAAATTATACTTAATTACGTAAAATTTTGAAAAAAAATTAGTTTTAAAATTATTTTTTGAAATTTTTTTTCCAAAATTTTGAGTTTGAAAATTTATGTTTTTTGAACTATTTGTTAAAACAATTTAATTTAAAAACGAAATGAAAGAAGTTTTTGGCTTTCCGAAAAGGTATAACACGGTGTTGCAAACGAAGCCGTTGATTTGTAATATTTTTTTTTACAAAATAAGTCAATTTTTCAGAAAATTGCCCCTCCCGGCTAAACGGAGGGGAATAGACCCCCCTCCCATACGATTTTTTTCTTGTCTCAACTCAACCTACACGCTCTAGCTTTTTGGCACAGCGCTCGTGAATCACCCTGTATTGTATAATCAGATATAGGTATACCTACACCTACATATTCAAAAAAAAAATATTGTATGTACCTTATTTGTCTATATGCTTAATTTACCCGAAAATATGAATTTAGGATACCTACTTCTGTTATTATACATAATATGTTAAAAAAAAATTAAATCCTTCCGAATTTGTATAAAGTCCAAGTTTCAAATTCTACCCTTAAGCTTATGCTCTTATAGTGACTTAAGCACACATTGAATCGCAATCTACGCAAAATAAATAAACAACAAAAAATCATGACCTTAAACCAAATATGAACGAGTATCTAGGTACCTACAATTTGCAAAAGTAATAAAAAAAATACCAACCCCTCGAAATCACATTCATTTTTTGTTTTGCTTTTTCACAAGTCAATGGGTTCCACAAAAAAATATAAAAGATCTACAAAAATATAAAATCTTGATTTGGTGTACCTGGTGCCACCTAGTGACGTAGTAACGTAATGTTTCGTGATTCCTCTATGTATATAAACTCAATGGTGTTACTTACCTCTTCTGCGGTCTGGAAACGCATATATACGAATGTCACAGTTTCTATATATTTTGTATTTCAATTTGAACAATTAGAAAAAATTTTAACATATATAATTTACTGTTTTTTGATAATTACTTTTTGGTTCTTTTGAAAATTGATACTTTTAAAAGTAGATAGTCTTCAATTCCATATAAACTCATACATACAAAATATTTTTTTTTTTTCAACTTTTTGACATTTTGCCCAGATGCTATAGGCAAATCTGAACTTTATATAAATAACGGGTGATTTTTTAAGAGGTTTAGAACTTTTTAAAAAAAAAAAAAAACAAGAAATTCGAAAAAATGAATGAAATATTTATTTGAATTGATAGTTTGAACCATGCAATTTAATGTTTAAAGATAATTTCATGCAAATGTTGACCGCGGCTGTGTCTCAGGTAGCCCATCCGCTGAGTTCAATTTTGGCATACTCTTTCACACATATCGGCCGGTATCTCACGAATGAATGCATGGATGTTGGCTTCCAGTGCGTCAATCGAAGCGGGCTTGTCCCTATAGACATTAGATTTGACATACCCCCACAAAAAATAGTCTAATGGTGTCAAATCGCACGATCTAGGCGGCTAATTGACCGGCCCGAAACGTGAAATTAACTGTTCACCAAACTCGCCTCTCAATTGCGCCATTGTTTCGCGTGCTGTGTGGCATGTGGCACCGTCTTGTTGAAACCACATATCATGCAAGTCAAGAACTTCCATTTCGGGCAAAAAAAAGTTTGTTATCATCGCTCGGCAGCGTTCACCATTGACAGTAACGCTGCGATTCGCATCATCTTTGAAGAAATATGGCCCAATAATGCCGCCGGCCCATAAACCGCACCAAACAGTGGCTTTTTCGGGATGCATTGGTAGCTGTTGCAATGCTTCTGGCTGATCTTCACTCCAAATGCGGCAATTTTGCTTATTTACGTACCCATTCAACCAAAAATGAGCCTCATCGCTGAACACAATTTTTCGATAAAAAAGCGGATCCTCGGCCAGATGAACATTTCGAACCGAGCACGAATTTTGATAGTAAAATTCAATAATTTGCAAGCGTTGTTCATTTGTATGACGATCCATGGTTAAATTGCAAACCAAACTGAAGCTGTTTGACAGTGACACAAGGTACTAAACACACGTCAGCTGTCAAAACCAGTGTTGCCAAAACCAAACCAGCTAAGAAATCACCCGTTATTTGGATTATGGGGTTTCAGCCCGCTTTCAAACAAAACTTTAAATATTTTGCTTATATTCTAGCCAAAAAGCGTTTTAAAATAAAGTTTCCGGCAACTTTAAGGGACGTGATAATTATGCCTTTATTTATAAAAGATTAATTTAGCTGTAATTTCACGTGTATGCTTACAACATATACGCGTTTCAGAAAAATATCTCAATTAAAAAAATGTACCTTTCTGTTATTTCTTATCGTGTTTTTATACCCTATTCCATAGTATGGGTATATTGTATTTGGTGTGGAGTTTGTAACATAGAGAAATAATACCGTTAGGTATAGAAAAGTATATATATTCTGACTCAGAATCAAAAGCCTAGTCGATTTAGCCATGTCCGTCCGTCCGTCTGTCCGTCCGTCCGTCCGTCCGTCCGTATGTATACTCTCTACAGGTCGCAATTTTTGAGCTAGAAAGCTGAAATTTTGTATATTTAATCTTTGGTTCAAGAGTAAGGCTAAGTTCTTGAACCGGTAAAATCCGCCCACAAACACGCCCACAATCGCCATTTTTGTTGAACAACCTCAATTTAATAAAATTAAATTATGTTTTTTTGTACAGTTACGATAAAAGCATAACGCTAAAATTTTGCACACGTAAGCTTTAGGTAAACTTTCTTCCAATCAAATAAAAATATTTCAGTTTGGGCGTGGCTTACGCCTATTTTTCATACAAAACCATCAATATTGTTTTTATAAAATAACAATTGTTATATTAAAGCGAAAAATATTAAATTTTGTGGGTCTTACTGGCACATAAACATCTTGTGTATGAAATCAAAAAAATTGATTTTGGGCGTGGCTGACGCCCACTTTTCATTAGAAAGTATAAAAAAATTGTTTTTGTAAATAATCGGTACTTATAATTAATCCGCAAGCCAAAATTTTGCGTCTCTTAATAGAAACGAAAGGGTTTGTGTATGAAAAGAAATTTTTGAATTTTGGGCGTGGCTTACGACTACTTTTCATGAAAGAACGAAAAACGTATCCTTAAGAGTTTAAGGCATTTCCAATGTTTAATTTAAACCTTTTTCCTTCCGTTCGTTATTTGAGAAATATATCTCTACATTTTCTTTTGGAAATTTTTTCAATACGCCCACTTTTAAAGGCGTGATTTTGGTAAAATACCTTTGTTCAGGTAAGATTGTTTAAAAACTACTCGATTCAGCTGTAGTCTTACACATATGCCTAAATACTGAAAAAAGTGCAGTTAGTGCTTCAAATTTTTAAGACACGCCCACTTATAAGGGGCGTTTCCGTCAAAAGTCGTATAATGCATTAATTTTTTTAACGTTTTTTAACTATCGGTCGCAGTTTTGAAGTAAACAGATGAACACTTGGATTTATATTCCTTGGTTACGTAGCAGAGTGTGGTCCAATAATTGTTAAAAAACACCCATAATCGCTATTTCCATTCCAAATCTAATTTTTAAAAATTTAAGTTTTGTCTTGTTTTGTTCAAATCGATCTGCAAGAATAAAATTGAATGTCACTGAGCTCATAACAATTGCCTTGCCAATAAAACGTTTTAACTTTGGGCGTGGCGCACTCCTTTTTTTATTGCGCCAGCACTAATTGAACATCACACCGCATAAAATTAATTTTATTGAATTTTTTTCTGTCTGCTAAAGAAGAATTTTGTTTTGTAACATTGGCTGTTTGCGGGAGGCAGACGCATGCAGATACAAAAATATGGGGAATAGGGTATCCAACAGTTCGTTGCAAACGTACTGTAGCTCTCGCTTATGTTTATTTTAATCTTTGATCATGAGAAGAAGCTAATTTCTCCCAATCGAAAACAATAGTAGTGTAGATCTTTTACAAATCTTTGACAGCAAAAGCAAATTATTTTGTTTTATAAGTCAGCGTCAGCGGTTTATTATATATTTATTATTATTTTTGTATGCAAGTGACACCTAAATAGCTGTCACAAGAAAAAGTAGCAAAAATGTGATTGTCACATGTGACAATCACCTTAGCCAGACGAAATTTGTAGATTGTGACTATCACATATCACAAATCACCTTAACCGATTCCACCCCTGGGTTTTTGATTCTCAAAAAACAAATTAGGGATTCTGATTGATTGAAGTTTCCATTTTGCCCTATTTGTTTGATTTTGATTAACTTGTATTATAATACAAGCATTCAATTGAATCTATTTTCGTTTCTTTCAAAAAAGTAAATAAAAAAGTAGATATACTTACTTACTTACATACGTATGATGGCGCCACTGGAGCGTGGTGCTCCTGGGCCTTACTTAGCATGCCCCTCCAGCCGGCTCGATCTCTTGCCTGCCGTCTCCAATCTCGCACTCCAAGTTGTCGGAGGTCTCCCTCTACCTGGTCGCTCCATCGGAGATAAGGTCTTCCTTGGCTTCTGACTCCCTCTGGTTTGGCGTTGAAGACTTTACGAGCTGGAACGTTGATGTCCATTCGCTCTACATGGCCCAGCCAAAAAGTAGATATAGCTACAGAAAAAAATAAAAAATAAATATTTGACAGCAAACGTCACTTCAACAGCGGATTCGTTACCTCAACTCGCCCCAGCAAAATATCGACTCGTTTCGTTAGGCGAGTTGAGATGTTTCAAAAAACTAGTTATGGCGACCCCAGGGCGGCATGAGGGCTCAACAAAAAAAGTTTTAGTAAGAACTTTGACGTATTTCTGACACCCAAATAATGGCCCGTTCGTTAACATCGATGATTTCAATATTTATGTACATCGGTATCGGTAATTTCTTAAACAACAAAACGATGTTTCTTAACTTTTGTTACTGTAGGTGTTCTTCAGCAATGGCACCCTCTCTGATACAACACATAACTAGATATATGTACATTTTCTCGATTTAATAGAATATTTATTTTCACTGTTTGCGTTGATTTATAATTTTAAAAAGTTCAGTACCATTTTGTCTACCTCAGTACCATTTGTTTCTCAGTTTTCAGTACAATCGACAAAAGTGAATTTTCTTCACTGCTTTAGAGTAATTCTTTATCTTGAATTAATATGGTCTCAAAATGTAGATGTGATGTGGAGTTTGGAATTTGTAACAGAGAAATAAAACCGTTAGGTATAGAAAATTAGGTACATTATGTATACATTCTGACTCAGAAGTCTAGTCGATTTAGAGATGTCCCTCTGTCTCCATCCTTCCGTCCTTATGTATACTCTCTAGAGGTCGCAATTTTTGAGCGAAAAAGCTGAAATTTGGTATATATTATCTTTAGTTCAAGAGTATTTTTCGTATGAAATCACAATAACTGATTATGGGTTTGGCTGATGCCCTCATTAGAAACTATAAAAAAATTGTTTTTGCAAATAAACGGTACTTATAATGAAACCTTGAGCCCAAATTAATGCGTCTCTTAGTCTAAACTTAGAAGCTTGTGTATGAAAAGAAATTTTTGAATTTTTGGCGTGGCATACGCCCACTTTTCATTAAAGAGCAAGAAACGTAGTTTTAAAAATTTCTAGATACCAATATTCAATTTTAACCACGGACAAATAAGATACAGAGACAGACCGCCAACTCACTGTATGGTCTCTCTTTTTGTCTACAAGCTTAAGATCAGCTGATATGCCATTTATTTTGAGAGTGTGACGCTCTCCCTTGCTTTTAAATGGGAGCAGTAAACACATCGACAAAATAAATGGCATACACAGGGATGGTTGGCATCACAATATGCACAGGCAGAGATGTAGTTTATTTATTTATTTATTGGAGACTGTTAAATACTAACGTTACATAGGTAATATCATATATTAAATCTAACTTTAATCTATTGCTCTAAAGAACAAAGTCAACAAAAGTTCGCCGGTGGCAATGGTACAGTGGATGTAGTGCTTGGTTGCTAACCTAAGAGTTGTGGGTTCGAGCCCCAGCCTGGGCAGCAACTTTTCAATATTCCTCCAGCTTCAACTGGACGCCACCCGTGGGATTTTCATGAGATTAATATCACCTATTTCTCAATCCATTGTACCAACAAAAAATCTTTCCTATCTTTCTATTCCTTAGGAAAGTATTATAATCTTCCTCAGTTCTTGAGACATTGAACTTTAACCAAGCTTTGTTTCTTTTGTTTTTTAAGTTCTTAAGTTGATGATCAAACGATGGTGGATCATTTGATTCTTTATAAGACGACTTAATTGGAATAGTTTTATAAAATACTTCAAATAATTTACGATAAAATACATTACACATAACATTTATATCACTGTAAGTAAGCAAATGATTCCATTCAAAATTTTGTAAGAGATTGGAGAGTTCAACAAAATTACAGTTTTTGAAGTTAAATTCGAGTTTGTTACTTAATTTGTTAAAAGAAGAATTCATGTTCAAGTTTAGGGATATGTCTAGTGCTGCATGGTGACGATCCTCTTTAGTTAATTCAGCAGCAGCGGTGGCCAAAACAGCAACATCAGAGTTGACATTGGCGGAGAAAAAACAAGATCCAATGTTTTGCCTGAGGAATTTGTTATACCATTAAACTGAGTCATTCCAAATGAAGACATCCCATCTATTACAGAATATTCGTTGATATTTGAGGCAGTTATTGGAATATAGCTATTATTGTCCTCGTTCCGTGTCCAAATCAAATAAGTTAGGTTAAAATCAAAAGAATCTCATCTTCAGGTTCCAGTTCTAAAAACATGCTGTCTAAACAGTTTATCAATTCCTCATACAAATTATTAGAAGAGGCTGGTGGTATATAGGAGGAGGCAATATAGAGATGGCCCTTCTGCATTTTAACTTTTACACACAAAATTTCGATGATGGACTGTCGAAAAACATTAACTAGGTTACAGGCAAGAGAGTTCTTAACAGCCACCAGTATTCCACCTCCGACGACGCTGGAGGAATCGAAGAGATGACGATCTCGTCTAAAGGTTTGGTAAGTCGTATCGAAGAGCTCAGTGTCAAGAATTGAATTATTCAACCAGGTTTCCGTCAGTATTATGACATCGTGTGGTAGATTAACTGAGTTTAGGAAGACCGAATCGGTCTTAGTCCTCAGTCCGTTTACATTTTAGTAGTATATAAAAATCTTTTGAAGCTGCTTAGTCACGTTCTGTTGAAAAGGGTTCTGATTGAATTGTCTTTTGTTTAATTTATTTTCAAATTCATGAAATATGATTCCATTTGGCCAGAAAGAAGGAGAATTAAACAAGTGGAAGTACGAGCCAGGAACACGAATTTTAAAGGATGAGTACTTTCAGTGATTACGGTGGATCATTTTTTCAACCAGTGGCTTCAATTGAGTACCAATTTTTCCTGCTACATGATTTTTTATATCTAGAGCATTTTAAAGGAACAAGATACAAACAAAATTGAAGCTTCAGTGGTTAGAACTTGAAGTGAAGTTTGGATTTATACAGGAGAGTCCGTATTGGTAGATATCGGTTTTAAAGCGGCTGATGACGAACGGGATGGTAGATTATTAGAAAACGTGGATGATGATGGTGATGATGATATTGATGATGAGGAAGTTGATGACAACGATGAAGATGATGGTAATGGGGGTGTTTTCTGCGTAGATGATTGTGGTAATTGCGGAAGAAGACTTGAAGGAGCGGACACACCATTATTGAAGTTGAAATCAGAGATGCAAGTACTCGGTACAAATGATTCAAATATTGGCCTTGCCGCTTTCTTAGTTAACTGAATTTCACATGGATTGTTAGGATCTTCACATTTTCTTTTGGTCGATTGTTTGCTTAAATGAGGGATAGGATCTTTATTTTTTGTTCTGCTTCGCGTTTGTTTAATGTCGCTTTGTGGCTTGGTGTTTAAATTATCAACTTTTGCGGAGAGCTAAATTAATTGGCTGTATATATTTTGAACTATATTGGTGTACACAAACGGGCCACAATCGTCGCAAAAAAAGTAGAATGATTTTTTCTTTACAAACATTTTGATGGTACTGAAAGGTGCGTATCATATATGCATTTAACATGGAAACTCCTATACGACAGTTGCCGTGACATATAATAGAGTCAATCATGTAGTCAGAGATATCGTCACAAGATGAACACATATTCACAGATACGAATAAATATTTCGAGGGTGTTTCGTGCAAGAAAAGTACGAGTTGGCGGTCTGCATTGTTCTGCGATTTTAAACTTATTGTCCATTCGTTATATTTTTTTTTTTTTTTTTGCACTATCAGTTCTCGAGAGTAAGAAGCTTATATCAAGCATTAACTTACAATCAGAGATTAGCCAACACATATTATGTGCTCACTGGCTACATCATTTAGTGCAGGTGTTAGTTGTTAGTAAGCAAAATATACAAATAGCATAACACAAGCACAAAGATAAAAAAATAAATAAACAAAAAATACATTTATACAAAATAGATACAAAAACATTGAGTAAATACTAAACATAAACTATGAGCGTGGTGCACTGGTTTTAAATGTTTTTTTTAGACAAGATTTACTAATATTATAATCAACAATACTTTTATTTGAGTTGAAAAGTTTGCACATGCGGGTAAGAGGTTCATTCATGCCATAATTAGTACAGTGTTGGGGACAATGCAATAGCTCTAATCTACGAAGATGATGAGCCCCTCCGCGATAATTAAAACCTACACATGATAGAAGATCGGGTGAGCCCAAAGATCCCGTTAAAAGTTGGTGAATAAAAATAACATCATTGTTAATACGCCTTTGTGACAAAGTTTGAATCTGTAGAAGTTGAATCCGGTGTTCGTAAGGTGGGAGGTTGTATGGATCTGCCCAGGAGAGACCTTTTAAAGCAAATCGAATAAAATTACGCTGAACTGCCTCTATCCTAGACTTATGAACTTCGTAGAAAGGAGACCAAACCTGTGATGCATATTCTAGATGGGGGCGAACATGACAGTTATATAAAGCTAGGGTTACATAAGGATTTTGAAATTCCTTCGACCATCTTTTAACAAATCCCAACATGGAATTAGCTTTCTTAACAATAAAGTTGATGTGTTCCGTGAAGCTCAAGTCTGGGCTAAAGTTTACTCCCAGATCTTTAAAACTAAAAACGCGATGCAAAACTTGTTGTGAAATGTAATAGCCGTGTGTACTTGGTACCCGTTTCCTTGAAAATGTCATTGTCTGACATTTCGCTGGATTCAGGCTTAAACAATTCTTGCTACACCAGATAGCAAATCTGTCGATGTCGGCTTGCAATTCTACGCGGTCATTAGCTGAGTTAATAGATTTGAAAATTTTCATATCATCAGCGAAAAGAAGGATCTCACTAGAATGAATACACGAAGTTACGTCATTTATAGCTAGTATAAACAGTAACGGACCAAGATGGCTGCCTTGTGGGACTCCTGATTTTGCTGGGAAAGGGTTAGAAAACGAATTTCTGAACTTAACTATGTATGATCTGTTTCGGAGATATGAATATATCCAATTAACAAATCCTACAGGGAAACCTAAAGCTTTCAATTTGAAAATGATGATTTCATGTGAGAGTTGGTCAAAAGCTTTTGAGAAATCTGTGTAGATACAATCCAGCTCATGTCCACTCCCTAAAGCCCTTGAGCACTTGTTCATAAAGGTTAATAAGTTTGTGACAGTAGACCGCTTCTGCATGAAACCGTGTTGTTGATGGCAGATTGAATGTTTGCAGAAAAACGTTATGCTATCACAAACTACTTGTTCGAAAAGCTTTGGAATAGAAGACAGTTTAGAAATCGGTCTGTAGTTGGTGATATCGGACTTATTACCCTTTTTGAAGACGGGAGTAATGAATGAATCTTTCCATACTTGAGGAAATTTACCGGACTTAAGGGATAGCTTGAAAAGAAATTGCAAGGGAGAAGCTAAAACGGAGGAAAATTTTTTAATATTATAGGAGGAATGCCATCAGGACTGGGAGAGTAATCATCTTTCAGCAATGAAAGATAATGCAAAACTTTATCATTATCGATTTGGATGTTGTTAAAAGTGGCTTGGGGGAAATCACGCGAGTAGTCAAAGAAATCATAGTCTATATTGACAGGATTTTCAATAAAGGACTTACTGAAATGCTTTGCAAACGCATTGCATATCTCAGGTGAGCTTGTTAAAGCGAAATATTTGCAAGCAAAGTTCACTGGGTACCCATCAGACTTCTTTCTTCTTTAAATTTACAAACTTCCAAAATCTCTTTGGATCAATCTTCAACAAAATTTCCATTTCCTTCACATATGCAGCATATAGGTTTCTGGAAAGTAAATTAAACTCTTCAAAAAGTGCACGAAACACATTAAGATCAGAAATTGAGAGATTTTTAATATAAGACTTCCAAGCCTTATTTCGCCTATTACGTAAAGATTTGAGTTCTTTTGTGTACCACGGATGGCCAGAGTTTATATTTTTAGATAACTTAAGAGGAATTGAATTAATCAAGCAGCTATTGAAAATTTCGTAAAATTGAGTAACTGCATCTTAAATGTTAGAGCAATCATGCATATTAGAAATATTAGATGCACTTAATTCTTCGTGAAGTAATTGAAAGTCTGCTTTACGATAATCAAGTGAATAGGAACAGTCTTGAGCATTACAGATATTGAGTAAATGGCTGCTCATGTCAAAAAATATATCAAGTGGAGGATGGTAGGAGTCTCCGTTAGAAATGGCAGAGGTAGATTCTACCACTACCGTACTAACAGCGTCAGAGGAAAAGACTAAATCGAGAGTTCGATTTTTAAAATTTTTAATACAGCTTACTTGCTGTAAGTCAGTAGAAGTTATATTGTCCAAAAGTAGAAGTTCCTGTTGCGACGAATTTAAGGATGCTTCTAAATATTACTCGTCTTCTGAAGGGGTCCAGATGATATTGGGCAAATTAAAGTCCCAACAGTAGAATATTGCTATTTAAGCCAGCAATATCGATCATATAATCTAGGATGAAAGGATAGCTCGGTAAAAACTGATGCAGAACTTTTCGGGGGAATGAAACATTAATAACAAAGAGAGCATTTGTTTGAAGGGAAACCATCACACAAATGAGTTCAATCGAAACATTGAAGGGAAAAGAGACAAGGGAAGATAAAAGGCAATTACGAACAGTAATCAACACACCACCCCCAATTCTTTCGGCTTATCCGCATGGCGGACCTTTCTAAAAACAGAAAACTCATCGTCAAAAATTTCTGTGTCCAAAAATGAACTATTGAGCCATGTTTCTGTAAAAGCAAAAATGTCATGCGGAAATGCTTGAGAGTTTTTAAAAACTTCAGCAGTTTTGCTGCGTAGCCTTCTTACATTTTGATAGAAGAGGGTAATCCTTTTTATTTTTTGGAGCCGGAACTTTAACGATTCGATTACTAAGATTCTTAGATCGAATTGCAAATTCTTTCAAAAGTGTTCCAGGAGGCCAAAATTTACTGTCGCAAACAGAACCGAATAATGAAGGAGGAGTGGTTATCATAAAAGATGACACAAAACTGTCAGGCTTGCTGATTTTAGTGCATTTTAAAGATGACGCACTTGAAATGCAGTTACTGACAACAAGATGTTGAATTATGTTATTGGCTTGAAGTTCAGGGTCAAGTCAGGATATAAATACTAATTTAGGCTTTGGAACGGACTCTATTTTTTTTGGGAGATTCAGAACCGCTGTTGTTATTGGTATTGGAACTACTCGATACAGTTTTCGGTTCAGGACAGGGCAGGGATGTGCTTGTGATTTATATCGGAAAATGGAATAATTTCAGTGGCTATATTTTCTTCCTGAAGAGAAGCAAGTGATATTTTGTTTACAGTTGGACTATTATTTCGTGAGTTAGGGCGCTTTGGTGCCGGAAAAGGAGTTGTTGAAGATGATGTCCCCTCTCGCCCCCTTTTTATACCCTTTTCAGGATTTGATGCTGCTTTAGTGAGCTTAGTAGAAGAAGTAGATGCGTTGCTCGGGGAAGTGGGTGAAGGATGTGAAGAATCAGAATAAAAAGGCTCTATCGAGGTTGACTTATTCGCAGTTTCAATTGGGGACGAAATAGAAGCCACATTAGCTGCAATTGAATTAAAATTTTTTGACAAAACCTCAAAGTTCTTAGCGATTTTAAGAATTTCATCCTTAAGAGTCGACATTTTAAAAGTAACTTGGGAAAGAGATACTTTAGTACAGATTGTACAGTACCATATATGAAAAATAAATCTCTTCATTTTTTGTGTAAATTGTTTCAATACGCCCAACTGTTTTTTTTTCATTCATGCCTACAAATTGACATATGATCAAAGCTCAGTTAGTGCTTTAATTTTTGTTTACAAATTTCTGGTACACGCACACTTTAAAGGGCGTTTCCGTTAATAGTCGTAATATGCATTAATTTTTTAAGTTTTTCTAACTATCGGTCGCAGTTTTGAAGTAAGAAGAAGATAAACATTTCGGTTTGTATTCCTTGGTTACGTTTACGTTAGCATGTTGTGGTTCAAGAATTGTTAAATATACCCATAATCGCAATTTCCATTCAAAATCATTTTTTTTTAAATCCAAGTGATATCTTGTTTTGTTCAAATCCAGCTGCAAGCTTGAAATTGAATGTCACTTTGTCATAGTTATTGTCTTGGCAATAAAAAGTCTTCATACTAACAGAAATATAGGGAATAGGGTATCCAACAGTTCGTTGCAAACGTTCTGGAGCTCCCGCTTATGGTTCTTCTAAAGATTTTCCCATTCTAGATTTTCTTGTTCCTAATTTTTTTTCTAGATATAGTGGTATACCCGCTCGTAACGTTAATTCATGGCATTAAAAATGTTACCTGCAGCTCCTTTAGGAGACACTAATGCTATGCATAGTGACTCGCCGAGCTATTCTTGTGAGTACAGAATTTACTCGTAGTAGAAAATTAACGAATTCCTCGCACGCCTTACAAGTAACAAAAGAGCTAACTAGAATTTGTGATTACTCGTACAGTATTTACATACGTTAAAAAGCTTATTTCGACCTTCAGCTGGGAGGCTGTGCTGATATGCTAGACAAAAATACCAAAAAAACAATTGGGAACCGGACAAAAGGTACACTTTGTCCTTCTCTGTACTTATCAGAATGAGTGTACAAAATATCATGATGATGGGTTTAGTAGTTAAGGCGTGAAAGGCTTACAACGAAATAAACAAATTCACATTCGCACTGATAATATTAACAAGGACTTTTATTTACATAATTTTCAAAATTATTCAGCCGAAGTACATGCACAAAATTATGTGGAAAATTTTCTCTCGGTTGGAGTTTCTGGTGAAACTATTGTTAATTCCATTTTATATTTTAAATAAAAAAAATGTTTTTTTTTTAATTTGAACTACTATACTATAACTAATTTTTCTTATTGCAACAAACTAACAATATCATATTTTATTCTTTTAAATATATCCTTCTCCCGCATAATCTCATTGTATTAAACAAAAATAATATATTATATTATATTATTTATGTTTTGTCACGAGACTAGGTACTCAAAATGTTAAAAACAGTTCAAAATGAAAAGTGAATCATCTATAGGCACACTCGCCGAAAGCAAAATCCGTGACAAATTTCATTATTTCATGAAATAAAAAAAATATTTGCATCATTGGCAACCAAATGGGATCCCTGACCGATGTCTCATAAACAGCTCGGGAGCCAAAACTTAGAGACTAATAGTTTAGCGTATCAAAATAGATTAACAAAATAAAACAAACTCAACTAATACATTGCATTAAAAAATAAAACAACAATAAATATCTATGTTATTGCGATTTTTTTTTTTGTTAATTGAAAAATTAAATCACAAATGAGATACCATATATTCCTTACTGGTTTATTTTTCAAAATTAAGCCAAATCGATACATCATAAAGAAAATTTATACAGAAATGATTTATTTTTAGGAAAACCAAAAAACTTTGTTTAATTTTAGTTTGACTTGAAAGCACTTACGCATTTTTTTTAACTAAAAATATGTGCTAAAA
Source organism: Platycheirus albimanus (assembly GCA_916050605.2). Classification (NCBI taxonomy): domain Eukaryota; kingdom Metazoa; phylum Arthropoda; class Insecta; order Diptera; family Syrphidae; genus Platycheirus; species Platycheirus albimanus. The sequence continues at coordinate 17,055,289 of OU696699.1, forward strand.
ATAGTTTATAAATTGATACCATATACAGGGTGATTCACGAATGTTGTGCCAAAAAGCTAGAGCGTGTAGGTTGGGTTGAGACAACAAAAAAAATCGTATGGGAGGGGGTTATATTCCCATCCGTTTAGCCGGGGGGCAATTTTCTAAAAACATGACTTAAATTTGAAAAAAAAATTATTAAAAAATAACGGTAACTCCTACAATGCCATGCTATACCTTTTCGTAAAGCCAAACATTTATTATTTTATAGTAATTTTAAATGAAATTATTCAATTGAACCGTTTTTAAAATATTAATTTTCAAACTCAAAATTTTGAAAAAAAAAATTAAAAAAAATAATATTAAAACTAATTTTTTTTTTAAATTTTACGTATCTTAGTATTATTTTTGTTCTCAGAATTCAATGCTCCCATTAATTTTAAATCCAACACTGAAAACCGTATGGCTCTATGACTTTTTTACCAAGGTATTCAAAAATACCCGAACCTACTTCTTCACAAAAACAAGAAAATCTAGCCTTACGGGATGGCACAAGTGATCGTTTAGCCAATTTGTTCGTGTTTTTGTGAATAAGTAAGTTCGGTTATTTTTCAATAGCTTGGCAACCAAAAGTCATTAAACCAGACGGTTTTCAGTGTTGGATTTAAAATTAATGGGAGCATTGAATTCTGAGAACAAAAATAATACTTAAGTACGAAAATTTTTGAAAAAAATTAGTTTTTAAATTATTTTTTCAAAATTTTGAGTTTGAAAATTAATATTTTGAAAACGAATTAATTGAGTAACTTCATTTAAAATTACAATTTGGCTTTACAAAAAAGTATAGCATGGCATTGTAGGAGTTACCGTTATTTTTTAATAATTTTTCTCAAATTTAAGCCATGTTTTTAGAAAATTGCCCCTCTCGGCTAAACGGAGGGGAATAGACCCCCCAACAACATTCGTGAATCACCCTGTATAATGTTTATTATGTTAAAGTTAATGGAGAGGAAATAATTTTAAATTTGTTTCATAAATATTATAAAAAAAATGTTAGCAAATGGACTTTATTTTCGTATAGCGAAAAAATCCATCCTGAATATTTATTTTAAATAGAATCTTATAAATTGATGATAAATCCTTTAATCCCCCATATTGAAGAGTAATTGAAATTATGTCACATAAGCACGTTACTGTACTGAACACCGCATCTTGTGATGAAAAGAATGCCAAAGCTTTTTCTTCGAAAAAAAAAATAAGGCGAACATTTGTTTGAAAATAATAAATAGCCTCCTTATTCATTATTTTTGTCTATTTTTGGATTCTGCACATACATTATTTTTATTTTTATTTCACCACTTGTTGGTAAGTATCTGCGTTACTGTAGCGTGAAATAAGTTTAAGTTAGTAATAATTGGCGTATTGTTTTTATGCTTCTATTGCATCTAAATAACAACCAATTTGCACGAACTTTTGGTGTTTTGGAGATGTTGTGTAAAATTAGTTATTGCATTACTTTTTTACTTGCGATTATAGGTACTATAAGGCAAGTTATGGATTCTTGAAAAAAAAAATTGAGATAACAATCACGCATGACATAGAGAGGTCGAAATAAGTGGGTCCGGAAATTCCGTTCGTCTGTCTCTCTGTCTGCCTGTCTGCTCGCATTTCTACAGCCTAACGGATGCTTCAAACTTGGTATTTAGGATTTATTTGGAATTCCCTAGGGGCGTCTTTTTTCGTGTTTGCTCTAGGTCGAAAAATAACGGTACCTGGCATACAATCATAAACAAAAAGTTTAATTTTCTCGAAAACGGTTCTTTTAGTAAAAACAAAGATATTTCAAAATGTATCTAATAACGGTACCTCTCATAGAACCCGTTATTTCCAATTAGGTGTTCTCGTAAACTATTCTTCCTACTTCAATAAATATTTTAATGCAGGAAGCTATTAATAATTGAATTTATATTGCATTTCAAAATGTTCAAGAACTTATTTTTTCGATTTTAAATAATTTTCCGAACAAAAAAATTAGTTTTAAAAATATTTTGAAAACGGGTGGATTGATTTTTTTTTTATTTTCTTACTAGGTGAAGATTACAAATTTTCTTATAACCACATAGGGTAGACTCGGTACGGTTGAGACAATTTCGCTTATATCGTCCATAACATTGATTTCTGTAATCCGAGCGACGAAGAAGGCATGTTCAATGATAAAGCGGGTTTTTATCTACAAATAGAGTGTACCTTTTTAGTGCTCCGTTCATTATTTTTTGTAGCACATGGAATTTAAAAAAACATCTTTTTTGTTTCAACCGTACCCATACCAGGTGCGGTTGAAACAGCGATTGGGGTCAGTTGAAACACATGGAAATAATAAACATATACTAGTGTTAAACACGTTAAATTCGTTCGGTTTTTATTTTTAAGTATTAATATGACACTGTTTGACAATGCTTATCACATATTGCAGGATTCGAAGTTATATTTAATTTTTATTTAATAATAACTCATGTAAAGAAAAATAACAAAAAAAAATCAACAGTATTTTAAAACACAACAAGCAAAATGAAAATAAATAAAGAATCCACCTCTTTACCAAACAAAACAAACTTAACGGAAATAATTTTAAAATAAACCGAAAGAAAACCTTAGGTTAGGTTAGGTTAAGTGGGGTGATGGTACTGCAAGCCGAACCTTCTCACTCGAATCTCATTGGATCCATTGTGCTCCCCGGGTTGGGTGTGATGGTAAGGAAGAGGGTTAAGGATTGACGGGGAGTGGGTGGTGGGGGCCTCCCTGAACCAACCTGAGTTCCGAATGAATCTCAGGATGTTTCTTGGTGGCGTGTTAGAGACATCGATCAACTCGTTGAAAAAGTATTCACCGAGGTTAATTTTCCTAGTTCATGCTAAGCTGGGGCATTCACAGAGGAAATGTACAGAGCACTCGAATTCAACTCCCCTTTTTGCTTACTTTGGCCCTTGTGGGAATTTATTCCACGCCAAATGCTTGGGCTCAACTAACAGTTTTATTGATAAAATCAACTTTTCAAAATTTGCTTTTTGGTACTGTAAAACCTGTATCAAAATATCCTTGTCGCAAATCTCATTCTAAATGTCGTCTCTTAAGGATCATATTATTAAAATTGCTAAGGAATTTGATGTTTTACATGAAAATTTAAACTCAGTTGTAGCAAATGTAGTTTCAATTCCTTCCCCAATTAAAACTGTTAGCAAATCAACGTCAACAGAGCCATTAGATCCTGACTCTATTCATCCTTCATCCCTGCCCCCGAGCAACCTCTCTTCTTCTATTCTCACCAAGTCTGCTCTCAAAAAGGGTAAGAAAAGCGGCCGTGAAGGATCATCGTCATCGAAAACTCCGTCCCCAGATCCAAAGCGCCTAAATTCAAGGAGAGTCATTCCAATAAGTATGCCACTGCCTCCTCCCCTTCAAGAAGTACATATTACTACTGTTAACAACTCTATTGTCGATATCAATATACCGGCGGAGGCGGTTCCCATTATTTTACCCAGCACTACCCCATCTTGCTCCGAACCGAAAATTGTATCAAGTTGTTCTAATACTAATACTAATAACATCAACGATTCGGAACCTCCCAAAAAAATGGAATCTGTTCCTAAGCCAAAACTAGTATTTGTATCCCGACTTGACCCTGAACTCCAACCCAATGACATAATTCAACATCTTGTTGTTAATAACTGCATTTCGAGTGCGTCAGCTATTAAATGCACTAAAATCAGTAAGCCTGACAGTTTTGTGTCATCGTACAGGATAACTGCTCCTCCAGCATTTTTCGGTCCTCTCTGCTACAATAAATTTTGGCCTCCCGGTACACTTGTCAAAGAATTTGTAGTTCGATCAAGAAATCTCAATAATCGAATTGCTAAAGTATCGGCTCCAATAAACTTAATAGGATAACCCTCTTCTACCAAAATGTAAGAGGGATACGCAGCAAAACTGCTGAAGTTTTTAAAAACTCTCAAGCTTTTCCACATGATATCTTTGCTTTCACAGAAATATGGCCCAATAGTTCATTTTTGGACACAGAAATGTTCGACGATGAGTTTTCTGTTTTCAGAAAGGATCGTCATGTGGATAAGCCGAAGGAAGTGGGCGGTGGCGTATTGATTGCTGTTCGCAATTGCATCTCATCTTCCCTTGTCTCTTTTCCCTTTTATGTTTCAATTGAACTCATTTGTGTTAAGGTTTCTTTTCAATCCAATGATTTTTTTATTATTAATGTTTATATTCCACCGAAAAGTTCTGCGTCAGTTTTTGCCGAGCTATCGTTAATTCTTGATCATATGATTGATATTACCAGTTCAAATAGCAACATTTTACTGTAGACGAGTCCTATTTAGAAGCTGCCTTATCTTCTTCGCAACAGGAACTTCTTCTTTTGGACAACATAACCTCTACTGACTTACAGCAAGTAAGCTGTATTAATAATTGTAAAAATCGAATTCTCGATTTAGTCTTTTCTTCTGACGCTGTTAGTACGGTAGTGGTAGAATCTACCTCTGCCATTTCTAACGTACTCCTACCATCCCCCATTGGATATATTTTTTGATATGAGCAGCAATTTACTTAATAACAGTAATGCCGGAGACTTTTCTTATTCACTTGAGTTCCGTAAAGCTGACTATCAATTACTTTACGACAATTTGAGTGCTTCTAATATTTCGAATATTCATGTTTGCTCTAACATTGACGACGCAGGTACTCAATTTTACGAAATTTTCAATAGCGGCTTGATAAACTCAATTCCTCTTACGATATCTAAAAATATCAACTCCAGCCATCCGTGGTACACGAAAGAGCTTAAATCTCTACGCAACAAACGGAATAAGGCTTGGAAGTCTTACATTAAAAGTCTTTCAATTTCTGATCAAAATGTGTTTCTTGCAATTTTTGAAGAGTTTAATTTACTTTCCAGGAACCTATATGCAGCATATGTGAAGGAAATGGAAATTTCGTTGAAGATTGATCCAAAGAAATTTTGGAAGTTTGCAAATTTAAAGAAGAAGTCTGATGGGTATCCAGTGAACTTTGTTTACAAAGATTCCGCTTTGACAAGCTCACCTGAGATTGCAAAGCGTTTGCAAAGCCTTTGAGTAAGTCCTTTATTGAAAATCCCGTCAATATAGAATTTGACTTCTTTGACTACTCGCGTGATTTCCCCCAAAGCCACTTTTAACAACATCCAAATCGATAATGATAAAGTTTTGCATTATCTTTCATTGCTGAAAGATGATTACTCTCCCGGTCCTGATGGCGTTCCTCCTATAATCTTAAAAAAATGTTCCTCCGTTTTAGCTTCTCCCTTGCAATTCCTTTTCAAGCTATCCCTTAAATCCGGTAAATTTCCTCAAGTATGGAAAATTCATTAATTATTCCCGTCTTCAAAAAGGGTAATAAGTCCGATATCACCAACTACAGACCGATTTCTAAACTGTCTTCTATTCCAAAACTTTTCGAACAAGTAGTTTGTGATAGCTTAACGTTTTTCTGCGAACATTTAATCTGTCATCAACAACACGGCTTCATGCAGAAGCGGTCTACTGTCACAAACTGATTAACCTTTATGAACAAGTGCTCAAGGGCATTAGAGAGTGGTCATGAGCTGGATTGTATCTACACAGATTTCTCAAAAGCTTTTGACCAACTCTCACATGAAATCATCATGTTTAAATTGAAAGCTTTAGGTTTCCCTGTGGGATTTGTTATTTGGATGTGTTAATATCTCTGAAACAGATAATATATAGTTAAGTTCAGAAATTCATTTTCTAACCCTTTCCCAGCAAAATCAGGAGTCCCACAAGGCAGCCATCTTGGTCCGTTACTGTTTATACTAGCTATAAATGACGTAACTTCGTGTATTCATTCTAGTGAGATCCTTGTTTTCGCTGATGATATGAAAATTTTCAAATCTATTAACTCAGCTAATGACCGCGTAGAATTGCAAGCCGACATTGACAGATTTGCTTTCTGGTGTAGCAAGAATTGTTTAAGTCTGAATCCAGCGAAATGTCAGACAATGACATTTTCAAGGAAACGGGTACCAAGTACACACGGCTATTACATTTCACAACAAGTTTTGCATCGCGTTTTTAGTTTTAAATCTGGGAGTAAACTTTAGCCCAGATTTGAGTTTCACGGAACACATCAACTTTATTGTTAAAAAAGTTAATTCCATGTTGGGATTTGTTAAAAGATGGTCGAAGGAATTTCGAAATCCTTATGTAACCCTAGCTTTATATAACTGTCATGTTCGCCCCCATCTAGAATATGCATCACAGGTGTGGTATCCTTTCTACGAAGTTCATAAGTCTAGGATAGAGGCAGTTCAGCGTAATTTTATTCGATTTGCTTTAAAGGTCTCTCCTGGGCAGATCCATACAACCTCCCACCTTACGAACACCGGATTCAACTTCTACAGATTCAAACTTTGTCACAAAGGCGTATTAACAATGATGTTATTTTTATTCACCAGCTTTTAACGGGATTTTTAGACGCACCCGATCTTCTATCTTGTGTTATGCTATTTGCATATTTTGCTTACTAACAACTAACACCTGCACTAAATATTGTAGCCAGTGAGCACATAATATTGTGTTGGCTAATCTTTGATTGTAAGTTAATGCTTGATAAAATCTTCTTACTCTCGAGAACTGATAGTGCAAAAAAAAATTAAAGCGATCTTCTTCTGCCTCTTCGTCCTGGCATCCCTTACATAAGTAAAATGTGCTGATGCCCATTCTGCTCATGGGTTCCCATCGTGTTGTGACCCGTCAGGATACCAACCAGGCGGGATAATTGAGACCTGCTTAACATGAGTAGGGATGCAGTTTTCTTCTTTGAAATTTCTGGCCATAGATTCCTCGATACCCGGCAAGTGTCTATTGATGACCATCTGTCATTAGCGGTTTTGAGTAAACTATGGTAAATTCTAGTTTTTTCCCTTTCCAGTGGCATGTTAATCGAGGTTACCATTTGGCTCGGTTCGAGAGATGAACCGGTTTTGACCAGTTGGTCTGCCATTTCGTTTCCGTGTATGTCACGATGTCCCGGGACCCATTGAAAGGTTACTGGATTCGTTGCATTGAGTTGTCTCAACTCATTTCGACAACGATCGACCAGTTTGGATTTTGTAACGATAGAGGATATGGCTTTTATGGCCGCCTAGCTGTCGATAAAAATATCAATATTCTTATTTTCCAGTTCGCACGTTAATAGGTGGTTAGCAGCTTCACAGACTGCAAGCACTTCCGCTGGGAAGACACTACAAAAGTCTGGAACCTTAGTGACTTGTTTATGGGTGGGTTATCTGAAAAGATGCCTGACCCTACCAGACCAGACATACATGTGAGGATAGGCCTCACTATGGCCGTGTACATCCAATGAATAGTTTTATGGCTGGGTCCCCATTTCCTGCCAAAAATTCAGAGCAGGACTGACTGACTCCAGGTATCATTCGGTCTTTTTAAGAAACCTGGAGGAGTGTGAACCTTTGACATGACTTTCCTGAGCCTGGCAGCATCATTTGTGGGCTCGATGTCTGTTCAAAATGTTTGCCAGGCTGCACTTTTCGCACAAGTAGTTCTGTTTTTGTATTCTTTTTTGCTGGTCTTCTAAAGATCCCAGTCGTCGGTATTGTTACTATGTTTTGCTCTGTTGAACAGCCTAATCGAGTTCTTTCTAAGGATGGACAGCTCTTTTGACCACCATACGGGGTTGAGTTTGCTTTTTCCTTTGATAATGGGACACGAGTTTTCGTACGCAAGACGAATAGATAGCGTTAGTTCATTGACATATTTTTCGATGTCTGAGGAGTTAAGCATAGGTGGCTTTCTATTGCGGCCCAAAGATAAGGCCAGTTTATTATTGGAGGAGTTTGTTTTCCTGGGATTTCTATAGGGCTTTAGATCTTCTAGTTTATGCTTTATTTGGAATGTAATCATTCTATGGTCAGAGAGTGTTACGTTTTTTTGATACCTTCCAATTACTGATAATAAGAGTATTAGAGTTTTTCGAAAGTGTAACTTTAAGCACTTCCCTCCTAGTTCTAGTTATAAATTCCGGTTCATTCCCTCTGTTTATAATTAATATATTGTTCTTAATAATAAACTCAAAAAGTGACTCACCTCTTGCATTTGTATCGGTACTTCCCCACTGTAGGTGGTGGGCGTTAGCACCTATCAGTAGGTCTCATCCTTTCCTACCTGCTTCCCTGACAAGTTCCCCAATAGCTGCCGATGGCGGGGTTGATGTTTCGTCACCCAGCAAATAGGATCAGGGGCGGGCCCCCATCTCTTTCACACTTCACTGTTGTTATATCTACTCTACAATGGGAAGATAGGAGAAAGAGGTTTATATTCCTTTTCGCCATTATGCATGTGCGATAGTTACCTTCTGTAGGCCCTTTATTAAAATACAGTATATAATCTTTGGATTTGAGTCCGCATATAAGGCCGCTGTTAATCCATGGCTCTTGTATAAGGGCTATATCTGTACTATTTTTGACGAAAAAGAGGTTAAAGTGGCAGAGGCCAACTTACTGTGCTACAGATTTAGTTGCAGCACTTTCATCGTCATTTTTATTTTTGTCGTTTTTGTGAAAGTTGGCAGCCGTTAGCGGCCTCACCTTAACCTCATTAACGCCAATACAAAGCTTGAACCCTTTTGATGGAAGCAAAGCCATTGTTTTATAGTTGACCATGATTATAGCTTCTTGGCCTGTTTTAGTAGGCTCTTCCATCTCCATGACTTGCCAATCGGCACTCGGAAAGTCGGGGTTGAGTCTTATAAGGAAGAGCTCCAGCCTTTCTTTCGTCATGCGAGGGCAAGGAATGTTTATTCGGACTTTGGGTCTGGTGGGGAGGTCGTTTTTGAAAACAAATTTTAGTGTTGCTCCTTCAATCAAAGTTGTCATGTCGGCAATCTTACTTTTGAGCCAGTTTAGAGTAAACTCATCACGGCAAGTAAGAATTTTAAAGCCCTTTATCGTGGATAAAGGCCCGAATTTCAGCAGAGTGGAGGTAAGGTTGAGGTAAGCAACTCTTCGTTTACACATTCAAGCAGCTCAACCTTAGCCCAGTTTTATTCGCTCAGACGTTTTTCGGAGCTCTCCTCATTGATAACGGCCACCTGGAGCCAGCGCCGGATCTAGGATTTGTTCAAGGGGGAGGGGGGGGCAAAAGTTGAATTTGGCGCCCCCCCCCAGCAATTTTTTTTTTTTAAGCTTACGTACAAAACTTGAACTCATATCGTTAACCTGTTTTTATCTTTATGCTCTAATGCTTGATGCTGTTGACAATAGCTTATGTACGATACATGTCATAAGAGTCTGTGTGACCCAACCTAAGTAAATAAGGTATTGCTAAGGGTTGTCGTGTTACTGATTACTCAAAATGCAATCTTGGCGTATGTGCAAAATAAAACCTTTGGGGTATGTGGCATAATCCAGATTGATTTGATAATTTTTCTATTTCAATAAACGACAGCGGAGAACCTGTTAATGTTGTTCATAAAAAGTTAAAAGTCTGTATGCTTATTTGTGATTCCGTCCGATATTTTGATTGCACATTTAACTTTTACTCACCGATACACAAAATCATAACTAATCCATAGAACAGCTTTAGTGAAATAGCTCAGTAGTACACAACAAAAATTCTTTTTTATTTTTACTTGCTCTATAGGGCAAGTATTGGTTTCGTGCAGAAAAAAAAAACGGCTCTAACGATTTTGATTAAACTTTGTGTGTTATATTCTTTTAGTGTTCTTAAGAGAACTGCGTTTTTTGTGTTTGGCAAGAAATGCTAATAACGGAGATCTGGTCTTAACGTCTTTTTTTCAAATGTATTATATGGTTGGAAAGGATATAAATCTGTTTTCCGTCGGCTTGTTTGGTCACAATAAATGTAGTAATGAAAAACAAAAGTTTACATTAATTTATCCCAACGTTTCGGCAAGGGTTGTTGCCTTCTTCAGGGGAACTTTATTTTACATGAAAAAACAAAATTATAAAAACAATTGTATAACAACTTAGGAACAATACAACAATAAACTTACGTTATGCAAAGAGACAATATAAAATTATTTTTTGGATTGCATTTAAAACAAACAAAAAAAATAAAAAGCACTTCAAAGTGAAGTTTAGTCTTAAGTTATAGACAATTTGTTTATACTTGAAGTTGGATGACGTTTAGTCGGAGACGAGAGAACAGTATACGGCGGATATATTCTGCGTGTCTATTTTCCGGTTCATGTTATTGCTATTTTTGATGATGTGCAGAGTTTCGAGGGTATACCGTTTTGACGTATGTCGCTCAGTCTGAAGCACTTTGACATTGTCAAAGTCTGGAGAGTGGCCGCTTTCAATAGTATGAGCGGCTAAAGCAGTTTTGCCAGGATTTTTTGACTTTATGTCGGACTTGTGGTTGGATATTCTTTGACGAAGAAACTGTTTTGTAGTACCAACGTAGCATAGGTTACAAGGGTCGTCAGATTTTCCCTTACAGTTGATTTTTTCAAATGGCCATAAGTTGTTAACGGTTGTATCGAATTCGAACCTAGCGCCTTCACGTTCTCATTTTTGTTTCGTCTACGTCACGAACACACATATCCCTTGCATTTTTGTTTTGTTTTGCGCTCTACGTTTACGTGGAACTGCACTACAATAATTGAAATGCACGTATTCTTTGTATGAAATTATATTTATAAAGTCGCACTACACTACATTGGAGCTGCATTTTAGTGCCAGTAAACTGTTGGTAGTCTTCCCAAAAATTGCAGAGCCGTTTGCAGTACCGCAAAAAGGGATTTTCCCTAGATTTGTGACTCTCTTATAGGGTTTTCACACCGAGCTGAAAACGCGGTTTTCGTTGAAAACCCCCAAAACCTGAACGAAAACACAAGTTTTAGTTTTATATAAAACCTGTCGAAAACTTGTTGGAATACAAAGTAAACACACCTAAGTTTGTTGTGATTCTTTCAGAACACACCTTAGTTTTTTGTGATTCTTTAAGAACACACCTAAGTTTCTTGTGATTCTTTCCAAACACACCTAAAAAGCGCATAAACGTCAAACGAAAAAAAATCAATCATAGCAGCCGAAAATATTTTCATTTCAAAATTTGATAGTCAGTTGTTGTAAAAATGAAGTGAAATGTCAAACGAAAACTTGAAAAGTCCGGTGTGAATGATTTTTAGGTTTTCGTAAACTTTTAGCCGAAAACCGGGTTTTTGGCTCGGTGTGAAACCCCGTGAAAACCCTATTACTCTTACTTTTTTTTTTTGCTCATCTTTTAATTTTGCGCCCTGCTGAAGGGCAACGAATTTATTTATCATTTTCAAAAGTTGAAGACCTTTATTTTTTTTGTTACTCCCGTTTCACTCTTCATCTTCCAATTTTGTGCCTCTATGAGGGGCGACGAATTTGTTTAAAGGGCGACGAAACTGGTTCATTACATATTTCTTTCATATTTGGAACAAGAAATAAATAATAAAAGTTGGCGGATGCATTTCCTTTCTTCGCATGCAATCACCAGAACTTTCTCTGATTTTAATTTTTCTTACCTTGTCCAACTCCTTTGCATATTTTTCGAATTTGTCTTCAACTTTCTCGAACCCTTCAGCTACAGTCAAAATTTGTTTTTCGATGCTTTCGAGACGCTCATCAGCAGCAACAAACTTGCTTTCAATGTCAGAGAACTTTCCTTCAAGGAGGTTTTTCTGGTCTTCAAGATTCTTCTCTTGGGTTTCAAAACGTTCTAGAACTTTCGCTTGTTCATTCTTTTGTTCGTTTCTTTGCTCTTCTAGAAGATTCTTTTGTTCTTTTCTTTGCTCTTGAAAACGCTCGAGAAGAAGAGCCAACATATTGAAAAGTCGGAACTCAATTTCAACATCCACGAGGAATGTGTCCGGATTTTCGTTTTGTTCGGTCATATTTTCTTGCAGCCTTATAATGAGGTCATTTTTGGTTCCAGCAGTAGGAAGACCTCGTTTCTTCAATACTGCTCTGAGTTCATAATCAAGTTGAGGGCATTTACAAGTTTATCCATAGTCACTTTATCACTTTTCACTTTTATTTGTCGAAATGAATTATGCACTTAAGTTTTATTTTACTTCTGACACCACTGTAATGTTTTTAGTCTTGGGTTCGAAAATAAAACTTATTTTCTTTTACTTTTAATTTATCACTACTATCTCTATAAATGAAACTCACTTTTATCTAATTTCAAACTCTTTATTTATCTTAGCACCACTAATTATTTATCATTTATTCGCTACCACGGTTAAAATGAAACTGTCCATGTCCATTTCCGAATAAAATGTCCTATTTATACTGGGATCAAAGTTTCCCGAACAGTCTACGTCTCGAACCATTCGGAATTGTCAAGATGCTTTGAAAGCTTTCAGAGCTTTCAAATTCCCCATTGTTATTTCAGAAGAATCATTCAGCAAAATTATTCAGCATAAATTTAATAATTTTACTGTAGTAGAGACAAAAACCATAACGATATTTACTGTAGTAGAGACAAAAGCATTCATATAACAATATATATTTTGTGAACTTATTCATTGTATATATAAACTATAGTACTATCACCTGAGGTGCGCCATCTATCGACGAAAAACTAAGCTCGAGAATACCATGGGAAGCAACAATAACAATTAAAATGGTGGAAATTGTTGTTGTTGCTTCCCATGGTATTCTAGAGCTTAGTTTTTCGTCGATAGATGGCGCACCTAAGGCGGGAATACTATAGTTTATATATACAATGACTTATTTACTCAAAGTTGAAAAAAAAAAATTATTCAAGTCGCGAACCATATTTTCAACAAAATTTTAAATGTAGTTTTCCGAAGTGTCTTAATATAAATTCTGTTACTTTATATATCATTTTATTGGTATGTTTTTGAAAGTTCAAAATTAGAAAAAAATAAAATAATATTTATAAAAGGATCCTTCTATAAGTAGTCTCAAACATTGGTACTAAAAAAATGGCTCTGATGAAAACTCTTTGAGTTTTAAATTTAGCTACACCTGCCTACACGTTATGACATATACCAAGGTATGCTTCTAATTTTTAAGTAACAGCACAGACCAAATCAGCTGCGTCCACCTGCTCAAATTTGTCTCACTGAATCGGGTTTCAAAAAAACTCGGGTTTGACAGTGGTATATATCAAACAGTTATAATTTCTTCGGAATTAACTGTCAGAACGAACCGGTTAAGCCCATTATTTTTAGATAAAATGTGTATCTTTATTTTAAAAGCAAAATAAAAACATAAACGAGAGCTACAGTACGTTTGTAACGAACTGTTGGATACCCTATACCCCACATTTTTGTATATGTATATGCATATGCGTTCGCCTCCTTCGCAGCCAGCCGCTGTTCCAGTATCGGAAACAAAATTCTTCTTTAGCAGGCAGGGAAAAATTCAATAAAATAAATTTTGTTTGGCCGATGTACAATAACTGCTGTCACAATAAAAAAAGGCGTGCGTCAAGCCTACAGCTGAGCCATTTTATTGCCAGGGTAATCACTATATGAGCTCATCATTCAATTTTAAGCTTGCAGATCGATTTGAACAAAACAAGACAAAACTAAAAATTTTAAAAATTAGATTTTAATAGGAAATATCGATCATGTGTGTTTTTAACAATAGTTCTTGAACTACAATCTGCTACGTAAACAAGGTATACAAACCGAAGTGTTCATCTTACTTCAAAACTGCGACCGATAGTTAAAAAACATTAAAAAATTAATGCATATTACGACTTTTGACGGAAACGCCCATTAAAAGTGGGCGTCCCCAAAAAAATTTTAAGAAAAATTTAAAGCACTAACTAAGCTTTGATCATTAGTCAGTATTTAGGCATATGTGTAAAACTACACCTGAATCGAGTAGTTTTTAAACGGTCTTACCTGAACAAAGGTATTTTATCAAAATCACGCCTTTAAAAGTGGGCGTATTGAAAAAATTTACACCAGAAAATTTAGAAATATTTTTCATATAACGAACGGAAGGGAAAAATGTTTTAATTGAATATTGGTAGTACCTTAAATTTTTAAAACATTTTTCGTTCTTTCATGAAAAGTGGGCGTAAGCCACGCCCGAAATTCAAAAATTTCTTTTCATACACTGTTTTTAGTTTCTACTAAGAGGCGCAAGATGCTTGCGGATTCATTATAGTTACCGTTTATTTGCAAAAACAATTTTTTTATGTTTTTAGTTAACAGTGGGCGTCAGCCACGCCCAAAATCAATTTTTTTGATTTCATACACAAGGTGTTTATGTGCAAGTAATATCCATAAAATTTAATGTTTTTCGCATTAATATAACAATTGTTATTTTATAAAAACAATATTTTATTTATTTATTTATTTATTTGAAAACATACACATTAAGAAATAAACATTTTATAAGTAGTGATGTTTAAAACTGAGAAAATTTAATTATATAAACAAAAATTTGTAAAAGTATTTAAGTCTTAGATCAAGATTTTAAGTAGAAAAACAAAAAGGAATTAGTGCCAGTTTCAAATTTTTTAAGAAAAATACAAAATACATTTATACATACGCCACCATTATTATGTATATAATAAAGATTACACTAAAAACAGAAACAAAAATACTTAAGATAACTAGCCAGAAAATTGAGTGAAAAAGAATCTCAGTTCATTGCGAAAGCACCCATTGCCAACCGTCTCTCGAACATATCTTGGTAGAGAATTCCACAAACGGATAGAGTTTACGAAAAATTGTCGCTCCGATGTAAGGCAAGAGAACCGAGGGAGTATAAGTTTACGTGCTCTAATTGAAGTACTAAAGTTTAATCTATTGAAAAGAAAACTAGGTTGATTCGTTTAGATCACATTTGAGAGCAGAATAAGAGATCTATAACGAATGAGATGATCGAATGACATGTTATAGTTATAATATCTTGGATAAATGGGAAATTCTGTCGTAGCATCTTACATTAAAAACATAACGAGAAATGTTGTTGAATGCAACGCTAAATTTTCTCCTGCTAGACGAATCACAGTTGCAGAAGACCTCACATCCGTAAATCAATCCAGGAACGGTAAGCGTTTTTGCTACCAACATACGCGTTTTCAAAGGATCAAAATTGTGGGACAGCCAAAGCTGGCGTAGAGTTCCATAGACTTTTCCTACAGCTATGTTAATGTGGTTATCCCATGTGAGCGTTCTGTTGAAAGTTATTCCTAAATTTCTTGCAGTTTCCACATATTCAATTTTTGAGCTACGAAGCATGATATCCGCAAAATATGAAAGATCAAACTTTTTCTTTCCAATAACTATACACTTGGTTTTTAAAGGATTTAGAAATAGACCATTGTCATCTGACCAAGCAGCAATTCTTTCTAAGTTATTGTTTAAAGAATTTGCGCAATCCTCAATGAAACCCAGAGAGCAGCTTCTATACACTTGTACATCGTCAGCTTACATGTGGAGAGAAGAGGAAACTTTGGAGGGAAGGTCTAATATCCTCGACCACATTTATAATACCTGAAACACAACTATGATGTTTCCTGAACCCTGATTGCATTGGAGACAATAGATTATTATTTGTGCTTATGTACGAGTTTATTTGTCTTTGTAGAACTCTTTCAAAAACTTTCGACAGAAAAGGCAGTATGGATATTGGTCTGTAATCTTGACTAGTAGGGCTTTTTTGAACGGGAATGATTTTTGATTGTTTCCATTGAGGAGGGTAAATACCTGTTGTTAAAATGAAATTGAAAATATGTGTTAAGGCCGGAAGAATGTAAGGTAGAATAATTTTAACAAATTTTAGATCGATCATATTAAAACCGAAAGCATTCGACTTGATTGATAACAGACATTCGACGATTTCCAAGCTATCTACACAAGAAAAATCGAATAAACCTGGAAAATCAATTCTGTTCAGTGGGGACACATTCAGCGTGGGATAAGATATATTAGCAAAGCTTCTATTAAGCTCGCTTAAGTCTAAGCTTGAGTTGAAATTTTTACTGGTCTTACCCACTCCGATTTCTCTTAGGTTGCGCCAAAGCTGTCGACCACTCATTGATGGATTAATTTTATTTGCAAAGTATCTTCTCTTAGCATATCTAATTTTCCGAACTACTTCATTGCGCAGGCAACGATATGATTCAAATTGCACATTCAGTCTATACCGTTTCCAAGCTGCATAAGCCCTATTACGCCTTGCAATAGTTTGCTGAATTTCACTAGTGAACGAGGCATATCTGCGGAATGTTATCCGTTTAACTTTGACTGGAACATGTACATCAAAAAGTTCACATATGTTGCTGTTGAGGAAGTGTATCTGATCATAAACAGAAGTCATAAAAAATACCCTATCCCATTCGATCATCCGAACATCTAACTCAAGTTGACTATAGTCAGTGTTTAAAAAATCTCGGTATTCATAATTTAGGACTGGGAGATTCACAGAAAAGTCAAAAATTAAAAATAAGAGATCGTGTTTGGAAAAGGCAGAGGCTGATAATTGGTTATAAAAAAGAACACTGTTTCTGTCATTGACGAAGAAAACATCCAATAAAGTACTAGCAGTTTCAGTGAAATGAGTGGCACTAGTTGTGTTTACTGGGAAAAGATCAAGAGATAACATATTCTCAGTGATATTAGTCTCGGTCAGAAGGTTGCTATTCAAATCACCGCTTATAATAATTTTCTGATAGTTAGTCGAGAGGGATTCAAGAAGTCTAAAAATTGGTGCTGGATCAATATTTCTATTAGGTCTATAAATGCATCCGATGAGAAGATTACCAGAGAAAGATTGTACTTCTAAAAAGACATAGTCAATTTCACTTCCCGTCATTGATTTGCACTTCAAAGAACACTTTAACTCTTGTTTTACATATATTACCACACCACCTCCTCTTCTTCCTATTCTATCCCTACGAAAGATGTTATATCCTCTAACATTGTAAAACTTATCTTTAATATTTTCACAAAACCACGATTCTGATATACAAACAACTTCAATCGTAGATCCTTCAAATAGATTCCTAAACTCATCAATCTTGGGCAAAAGACTTTGCGCATTCAAATGGCATACTCGCAACCCATTATTTTGGTTACCCTCGATTTGGTTACCGTCGATGGAATTCTCATAATCAAAACTTGATTGCATGAACGTAATAAATTAGTAAACATAAAGGGAAAGACATGAAATAAGAGACAAATGGCATAAAGAGTGGCAGCGACGAAAAGGATGAGTTTTCAATCATAACGGTTTAGCGAAGAAAAAATTACAAAAAGAAAACCAATAAAAAACAACGAACAGAGGCGTATGTAAATGAAAACAATACAAAACGGACGGTCGGACGGACATGGCTAAATTGACTTGGCTTTTGATTCTGAGTCAGAATATATATACTTTTCTATACCTAACGGTATTATTTCTCTATGTTACAAACTCCACACCAAATACAATATACCCATTCTATGGAATAGGGTATAATTAATAGATTGACCCATGTCTGAGAAATTCGACTCTTTGCAAAAAAAATTATTTCTGCTTGCAAAGAATTTCAAATTTTAACTCCATTTTCTTGGAAAAAATATATGAAGAAGTATAATTATTTTATAATGAGCTTGATTATATGATAGAACTTAATAAAGAATAAACAAAAAGGGATAATCTAGCAGTTTTTTTAATTTATCCCAAAAATTTGGGGCAAGTAAAAATTAAAAAAAAGGTTTTTTATTTCCAAATTTTTGCCTGTACATGGTTTTTTCCCTATTCCTGTTGCGTTTTTCATAAAAATCAAAAACAAACATTTTTGTATCGTTGTTAAATTTCTTATTGCTTTTTTGTTGCCTAATATTATATGACTTATGCGGATTAGCAATGTTTTAAAAGAAATGTTTGAGCACTTACTTTTTGCCGAGAATTATAACTAGAGGTGCCTTTACATGGAGCTGCAAGCCCTGATCTTCAAAAGAAGAGGATGCAAAATCAATAAATCATACTTGTGTGATAGAGAGGGAAGGCAAAAATGCAGACGTCTTCATGGATGCAGATTATAGGAAAATTATAGATGCAGCTTGAAAATTATAGTGAAGACGAACATGTTCATCTTCATCGTCTGCACTATGATTGTTGTTGTTGCGTTTTCGTCTGCATTTGCAACTCCATGTAAAGCCACCTTAGTACAACCATTGAGTTTATATACATAGAGGAATCACGAAACATTACGTTACTACGTCACTAGGTGGCACCAGGTACACCAAATCAAGATTTTATATTTTTGTAGATCTTTTATATTTTTTTGTGGAACCCATTGACTTGTGAAAAAGCAAAACAAAAAATTAATGTGATTTCGAGGGGTTGGTATTTTTTTTATTACTTTTGCAAATTGTAGGTACCTACCTAGATACTCGTTCATATTTGGTTTAAGGTCATGATTTTTTGTTGTTTATTTATTTTGCGTAGATTGCGATTCAATGTGTGCTTAAGTCACTATAAGAGCATAAGCTTAAGGGTAGAAATTGAAACTTGGACTTTATACAAATTCGGAAGGATTTAATTTTTTTTTAACATATGTATAATAACATAAGTAGGTATCCTAGATTCATATTTTCGGGTGAATTAAGCATATAGACAGATAAGGTAAATACAATATTTTTTTTTGAATATGTAGGTGTAGGTACCTATATCTGATTATACCTACAGGGTGATTCACGAGCGTTGTGCCAAAAAGCTAGAGCGTGTAGGTTGAGTTGAGACAAGAAAAAAATCGTATGGGAGGGGGGTCTATTCCCATCCGTTTAGCCGGGAGGGGCAATTTTCTGAAAAATTGACTTATTTTGTAAAAAAAAATATTACAAATCAACGGCTTCGTTTGCAACACCGTGTTATGCCTTTTCGGAAAGCCAAAAACTTCTTTCATTTCGTTTTTAAATTAAATTGTTTTAACAAATAGTTCAAAAAACATAAATTTTCAAACTCAAAATTTTGGAAAAAAAATTTGAAAAAATAATTTTAAAACTAATTTTTTTCAAAATTTTACGTAATTAAGTATAATTTTTGTTCTCAGAATTCAACGCTCTTATTAATGTTAATCCAACACTGAAAACCGTATGGCTCTAGGTACGACTTTTTGTTGCCAAGGTATTCAAAAATAACCAAACCTACTTCTTCACAAAAACACGAAAAAATTGGCTAAATGGTCACTTGTGCCATCCCGTAAGGCTAGGTTTTCTTGTTTTTGTGAAGAAGTAGGTTCGGTTATTTTTGAATACCTTGGCAACAAAAAGTCATAGATCCATACGGTTTTCAGTGTTAGATTAAAAATTAATAGAAGCGTTGAATTCTGTGAACAAAAATTGAACTTAATAACGTAAAATTTTGAAAAAAATTAGTTTTAAAATTATTTTTTCAAATTTTTTTTTCAAAATTTTGAGTTTGAAAATGTATGGTTTTTAAACTATTCGTTAAAACAAATTAATTTAAAAACGAAATGAAAGATGTTTTTGGCTTTCCAAAAAGGTATAACACGGTGTTGCAAACGAAGCCGTTGATTTTTAATATTTTTTTTTACAAAAGAAGTCAATTTTTCAGAAAATTACCCCTCCCGGCTAAACGGAGGGTAATAGACCCCCCTCCCATACGATTTTTTTCTTGTCTCAACTTAACCTACACGCTCTAGCTTTTTGGCACAACGCTCGTGAATCACCCTGTATAGAACCCGTCTCTTCATTTGCATGGTACAAGCTAAACACTCGGTTTGGACCAATTTCAACGAAAGTTTCAAATATTTTATTACAAAAATCCTCATTTCAAAGCAATTTTTTTTTCATTGCAAAGTTTCTCAAAATAGTTTTCCTCTATTTTGAACAATTTTTATAAAATTAATTACGATCAATATACCTACATAATGTACCTAATTGCAAAGTGAAATTAGTTTTCACTTTCTGCATTTTTGTTTATCCATTTCTTGACCGAGATTGTATATTTGCTATGGAATACCCATACCACAGACTCATACATATTTTGTATAAAAAATTTTCGAAGCAAAGTAATGGACAAGCATGGTGCGGGCTGAAGGGACATGGACAGACTCGCCTCACGTGACTGTGAGCTCACAGGTCGCAGGTATACCAAATTTTTTTAAGTGTGCGTGTGAGTTTTGTGCCAATCCTAAAGGCTTTCTGGATATAGCAACCAGACAAAAATATCAGCACAAATAACAGGGAACCAAAAAAAAAAAAAAAACAAGAATTCACACAAAAACAAATGTACCTATCAATTTCAACTCCAGTCCATTATTGTTGTTTTGTGTTGGTAAGATACACACATGTTGATCGTTAAGGGAGGATGCAGGATAGCAGTCCACATCTGCTTGTCGATAGTATATCCACATTCCACATGGAATCCAAAAATGGTTCGTGCTTATGCTAAGTCATAACGCCACCTAAGTGACGAAGTAACGCACTATTCTGTTTTCAACGAGGTGGTTCCTCTATGTATATAAACTCAATGGTACAACATGCCAGCAACCGTACATAAGGTTTTGATCCATGGAGAAGAAATCATTAATAAAACAGGCAGTCATAAGGACTGCCGATAGAAGTGAAAACTATTAACTTAAGACTAATTGAAATTCTATGCAAAAATTATATGCAATTTTTTGTTTTATTTATTTATCAAAACATATTATTTGCTGAGCAATCCCAGAACAAAATATAAATACAAATTGTTTGAAATAATAATTAATATACAATTATCTTAATTATACGTGGTATTACTAATTTCAATGAACTTCAATTTTGACATTATTTTTATCATTTCCATCATTAATTTCGATAATACTTAGATTATTTGTACTTTCAATCATTTCATTGTATTCTAAACTAGCTTTTGCCCGCTACTTCATAACGAGTGGATTTTAGAATAAAGTAGGTATCTCAGTATATTTTTGTTTTTGCACAACCGGTTCAAAATGGGGGTATGCGTGGTATGAAAGCTACATATTTTATCAGCTCTACAGCCGTAAGATTTTTGGCTTCTGTATAATATTATTTCGAAGTATCATAACGCTTTAAATTGCAAAGTTGGAGATTTAAGTTCTGAAGCAATATGCCTAATTGGAATGCCCACTCTCCAAACGATGCTACGCGCCGATACTGCTATTTATGGCAGCTCCGCTTCATCAGTTTTGGTCGTAAGTATTGCTCGTTCACTGTTCTTTATGGTTACATTATTTTTCGATTTCTGCTTTCTCTGAATGAAACAAACATTGTCTATATGGTGGTAAATAGCGCCATCTATGATGTTTTTGATGTAACTTCTATTCAGAACGACTAACTTATTTCTATTCATGTATATGTAGGTAAGTGTGGCGTTTTTTTATTCCATTATGTAAGTGAGACGCTAACTTCCTTAAAATCTCTTAATTTTGCGTTAAGTTCATTGAATAACGTACCATTGCAGCAATATTAAAAAAACATCCAGAATAAGATATTTTCCTGCGATAAAAAATATAGCCTATATTCAATTCCATGCAGTAGTTTTTGCGTGATGCGGGTACAAACATACAGACAGACAGACAAAAATTCTAAAAACGGTTGTTTTGGCTTCTGTGGGTCTAATAGAGACTCCCCATATTAATTTTGCATCTATATCTTCAATGTACAGACATCGACCCGTTACAATTTTATTATATGTATAGAAGAGATACAATAGGCAACAAACATCCAATTATACAAAAATACAAACATTCACATTTATAATATAAATTGGATATAATATATGTATATGAAGTAGTTTTTGTTTTTAGTGGACTTTATTGAATTGAAATTCAAAATAAAAGTTTAGTGACCTTTAGTCCAAATGCGTTTCGCCCAGGTACAACAGTTGGGCTCATCAGTTAGATGCTGTTGTACCCTTCTAAGACGCAAAATTTTGGTCGATGGTTACCGACATTTGATAAAATTACAGCATGAATACACTGTGAATTCTATTTTTAGGGGAATTCGTTTGAATTCATGCACCTAAAACTATACATATATAAATATATATATGTATACACCCGTGGTCTCGCCGAAGTTAACGAAGTAGTTTTTGTTTTTAGTGGACTTTATTGAATTGAAATTCAAAATAAAAGTTTAGTGACCTTTAGTCCAAATGCGTTTCGCCCAGGTACAACAGTTGGGCTCATCAGTTAGATGCTGTTGTACCCTTCTAAGACGCAAAATTTTGGTCGATGGTTACCGACATTTGATAAAATTACAGCATGAATACACTGTGAATTCTATTTTTAGGGGAATTCGTTTGAATTCATGCACCTAAAACTATACATATATAAATATATATATGTATACACCCGTGGTCTAGCCGAAGTTAACGAAGTAGTTTTTGTTTTTAGTGGACTTAATTAAATTGAAATTCAAAATAAAAGTTTAGTGACCTTTAGTCCAAATGCGTTTCGCCCAGGTACAACAGTTGGGCTCATCAGTTAGATGCTGTTGTACCCTTCTAAGACGCAAAATTTTGGTCGATGGTTACCGACATTTGATAAAATTACAGCATGAATACACTGTGAATTCTATTTTTAGGGGAATTCGTTTGAATTCATGCACCTAAAACTATAAAACTATTAAACTATAAATATATAAACTACTTCGTTAACTTCGGCTAGACCACAGGTGTATACATATATATATTTATATATGTATAGTTTTAGGTGCATGAATTCAAACGAATTCCCCTAAAAATAGAATTCACAGTGTATTCATGCTGTAATTTTATCAAATGTCGGTAACCATCGACCAAAATTTTGAGTCTTAGAAGGGTACAACAGCATCTAACTGATGAGCCCAACTGTTGTACCTGGGCGAAACGCATTTGGACTAAAGGTCACTAAACTTTTATTTTGAATTTCAATTTAATAAAGTCCACTAAAAACAAAAACTACTTCGTTAACTTCGGCTAGACCACGGGTGTATACATATATATATTTATATATGTATAGTTTTAGGTGCATGAATTCAAACGAATTCCCCTAAAAATAGAATTCACAGTGTATTCATGCTGTAATTTTATCAAATGTCGGTAACCATCGACCAAAATTTTGCGTCTTAGAAGGGTACAACAGCATCTAACTGATGAGCCCAACTGTTGTACCTGGGCGAAACGCATTTGGACTAAAGGTCACTAAACTTTTATTTTGAATTTCAATTCAATAAAGTCCACTAAAAACAAAAACTACTTCGTTAACTTCGGCTAGACCACGGGTGTATACATATATATATTTATATATGTATAGTTTTAGGTGCATGAATTCAAACGAATTCCCCTAAAAATAGAATTCACAGTGTATTCATGCTGTAATTTTATCAAATGTCGGTAACCATCGACCAAAATTTTGCGTCTTAGAAGGGTACAACAGCATCTAACTGATGAGCCCAACTGTTGTACCTGGGCGAAACGCATTTGGACTAAAGGTCACTAAACTTTTATTTATAATATATATGTACATACATATACATACACACATATGTACATACATACATATATTAATTTTCTACAAATATTTAAATTTATTTTGGATTTTCATTGGTAAATTAATATTTTTGAGCAGATTTTTAATTTTTATTCATTATTTTCATTATCCGATACAGGAGTAATTACTGTGGTTGATACTGTATCGATTGTTGTTCCATGTCTCTCTCATTTCAGTTATTATTCATAATTCTAATTTAAACGTTTCGATCGTTCTTGCTTTTTCAGTGCAACTGTGTCTTAAATATACTAAACGTAACTGGCTGTGAGAGAAAATGGAATATGTGTGCTCGCATCTCCGTCTCTCTTGCTCCTACAGAAATATACGAACGAAACGTAACTCTCTCTCTCTTACTATCTTTACTAACCTTCATATTTCTCCCTTTCACCTTCCGTTCGCATCGACCAGCTTACTCCCCAAGTCAAGCAAAAAAAATAATAATAATAACAATCTTACGTTACGGACGTTTTTTCCCATTTAGGGTAGGTACCTCTCCGCATCGTCCCATAAGGAACTTCGTTCCAATAATGCCATACTTTTAAATGCAAATATTGATATGAATATTGAAAATATTTGAAAATAAATTCTTCATTCTGGAATATAGTAAAGATTGTTAAAACTAAAAACAGAAAAATTCCATTTTTGAAAGATTCTTCAACAACTTTTTTTACAGATGTTGAAAAAGCAAACGCACTAGCTATAAAGTTTGCAAATAATCATTTAGTCTCTCAAAACTTGGGTGACTGTGAAACTAATGATCTAGTTAAAAATGCAATCCAATCTTTAGACGCTTCTGTTGCCCTGACACCATTAAATTCATTCGTTGTGGAGAATAGCATTAAAAGCATTATTTCAAGCCTTCAGACAAGAAAGGTGGGAGGACTTGATAAAATTAAAAATATTTATTTGAAACGCCTACCACGATTAGGGATACAATTTTTAACATTTATAATAAATGCATGCCTCAAATGCCAATATTTTCCTTGTGCTTGGAAAAAAGCAAAGGTTGTTCCTATACTAAAAGCAGGAAAAGCTCCGGATTTATCTGAGAGTTACAGACCTATTAGCTTGTTAAGCAGCATTAGCAAAATCTATGAAAAAATAATAAAAGAGCAGATTTTAAAAATTGTTTCTAATGAAAATATTTTCCCCGATGAACAATTCGATTTTAGACGCTTTCACAGCACATCTCATCAAATTAAAAGAATTTGTAACCATGTTGTACAACATCGTGTACAATCACAATCAACAGGAATGATATTGATAGACATTGAAAAAGCTTTCGATTCTGTTTGGTTAGTATACAAAATGATACAATTTAATTTTCCAAATTACTTATGTAAAATAGTCCAAAGTTTCTTGTCTGGTAGATGTTTTCAAGTACATGTCGATTGTGGTGTTTCCGACGTTTTCTGTTTTAGTTTCGGTGTTCCCCAGGGATCTGTTCTCGGGCCATCATTGTACAATGTGTATACATCCGATTTTCCAAATCTTCCAAATTGTGAATCAGCTATTTTTGCTGATGACAGCAATATTTTCATCGCATAAGTTTGTTCTTAACATTGAGACGAATTTAAAAAATGCAATGGAAATATTAGCAAAATATTATAACAAGTGGAAAATTAAGCTAAATGCTGGGAAAATGCAAGCTATCTTTTTCACGCAAAAAAGAAAACCTTGTTACCTTCCCTGTAATCAGCTTCAAATCAATGTATACTATAGAATGGCAGCAATCTATCAAATATCTTGGAGTTCACCTCGATACAAAACTTACATTCAACCTACATATTCTTAGTACTCTTAAGAAAATCAGCATTGCAATCAAGATGCTATATCCGTTTATAAATAGACAATTTACCCTTACCAATCATAACAAAATTTTAATACATAAAGTTATTTTTCAATCAATTTTATTATATGGATGCCCTGTATGGGGAAATGCTGCAAAGAGTCACATAAAAAAGCTACAAACTTCAAAAAACAAAATATTAAAAATGATGCTCAAGCTTCCCTGGCATCATTGCACGTTGGATTTGCACATGCGAGCGGATGTTGAATTGGTTTCCGACAATATTCAAAAACTAATGACTAATTTCAAAAACAGCAGTTATATTGCTGAAAACCCACTCATCAACCAGCTATATGCACCTGGAATAACTTAACATTATGTTCCCCAAATATTATTTCGTTTGTTTTTTTTTTTGTTCTTGTATTCAAAATAAATTTATTTAAGACTGATTTCTGTTTTCGCTAATTTATATTACTTTAAATTTTTATTTATTTTGTTTAATTTATTTTTTTATTTTGTAGTTAGTATTTATTATTTATTATTTATTATTTATTATTTATTATTTATTATTTATTATTTATTATTTATTATTTATTATTTATTATTTATTATTTATTATTTATTATTTATTATTTATTATTTATTATTTATTATTTATTATTTATTATTTATTATTTATTATTTATTATTTATTATTTATTATTTATTATTTATTATTTATTATTTATTATTTATTATTTATTATTTATTATTTATTATTTATTATTTATTATTTATTATTTATTATTTATTATTTATTATTTATTATTTATTATTTATTATTTATTATTTATTATTTATTATTTATTATTTATTATTTATTATTTATTATTTATTATTTATTATTTATTATTTATTATTTATTATTTATTATTTATTATTTATTATTTATTATTTATTATTTATTATTTATTATTTATTATTTATTATTTATTATTTATTATTTATTATTTATTATTTATTATTTATTATTTATTATTTATTATTTATTATTTATTATTTATTATTTATTATTTATTATTTATTATTTATTATTTATTATTTATTATTTATTATTTATTATTTATTATTTATTATTTATTATTTATTATTTATTATTTATTATTTATTATTTATTATTTATTATTTATTATTTATTATTTATTATTTATTATTTATTATTTATTATTTATTATTTATTATTTATTATTTATTATTTATTATTTATTATTTATTATTTATTATTTATTATTTATTATTTATTATTTATTATTTATTATTTATTATTTATTATTTATTATTTATTATTTATTATTTATTATTTATTATTTATTATTTATTATTTATTATTTATTATTTATTATTTATTATTTATTATTTATTATTTATTATTTATTATTTATTATTTATTATTTATTATTTATTATTTATTATTTATTATTTATTATTTATTATTTATTATTTATTATTTATTATTTATTATTTATTATTTATTATTTATTATTTATTATTTGTTATTTATTATTTATTACTTTGTTCATTTATTACTAATTTATTATATTTGTTTATTTTTTATTTGTTATTTATTCATTTATAATGTACTTATTTTTTTTTTTTTTTCTAATATCAAATGGAGGTTTTTTTTCGCTTTTCCTTCAACTAAATCCTTTGAATTCTTAGATCACTTAAATTATAAGATAATGTCTCAGTAGAAAGATAATAATTTTGTCAAATCTCTGAATGTAAAACGTGCAGTCACAAACTTTTTATAAAAATCATTGCGAAATAAAAATAAATATAAAAAAAAAAATCTTCATTTTCATTATTCATTTATCTATATAAAAACATTAAAATATTCAATACTCACTTTTATATTGAACAGTAATCCTTAATTAAACGATTACAATAACATCCAAACTATAAAACCACTTAAATAAAAACGCTGAACTTTCCACGTTGCCAATTTAACCTTACTTGTACAACACGGCCCACTTACGACTATAAATGTACTGCTATTATAGCATGTTGGTGACGTGAACTAATGAAATTATACCCATCCCAAAGAGGATATATACATAGAATCCAATCTTTCCTACGTTCCATCCTCCTCTGCTAAAATTTTCGTGGTCTCTTTCCTATTGTATTCATTGTCCGTGTGAAATAACAACAAGAAACGATGAGGTAAGTAGCAAAGAGGATATATACATAGAGTCCAATCTTTCCTACGTTCCATCCTCCTCTGCTAAAATTTTCGTGGTCTCTTTCCTATTGTATTCATTGTCCGTGTGAAACAACGACAAGAAACGATGAGGTAAGTAGTAAGGCGTGAACACACACATGTTTAACAAAAAGAACAATATGACAGCTGTAGCACACACACATGTTTAACAAAAAGAACAAAATGACAGCTGTAGCTTGTAGGCAAAATCAAAACAAGGCACAAGATTGGACTCTATGTATATATCCTCTTTAGTAAGTATTAAGGTGTTTATCAAAAAGAACAATATGACAGCTGTAGCACACACACATGTTTAACAAAATGAACAATATGACAGCTGTAGCTTGTGGGCAAAATCAAAACAAGGCACAAGATTGGACTCTATGTATATATCCTCTTTGACCCATCCAAACGTCCAACGCGCACATGATACACTCAGAGACATTTAATGTATTAAGGACTATTCACATGAGAGCGACCAACGACCAACGAATGAACGAACATTCGTCCATTTTGACGTTTCATTCACATGCAATTTATTTTATTCGTTGCGAACAACGAACGTCATGTCCGTATATTACAATTGAACAGTGAGATTTTGAGGTTAGTCGCGCACGAATAATTTATTCGTTGCGTTGTGGATGGTATGTGGAACGCGAATAGAGTTTGACAGTTCGTAGCAATCACTTTGTAGCTCGCGGCGAACAATTTATTTTACACAATTTGACTTATTTAAACAATTGAAATCGCATATTTTAATGAACTAAATTATTTTAAAATTCAATCTCTATCGAGCGGTCACGTTTTAGCCAAGAAATTAGCTTTATAAATGCTTAAAATCTGATTTGTTCGTCAATTCGTCCATTCGTTGGTCGCTCTCATGTGAATAGTCCTTTAGTGTATACGTGTACACAGGCTACTGCGCGTGCGCCAGTCTGACTACACATAGCTATAGATATACTATTAGCATTAGCATGTCGGTGACGCGAACCTATGAGTCCAAAAACGCTCAACGCGCCTAAAGAAGTTTTCACTTCAAAAATTGTGCCTTTCCTGTTGGATCACTCTCTTAGGAAGCCCAGGTTAGGTTAGGTTAGGTTAAGGTGGCTGTCAGTCAACGACTGACACACTTAGACCAGATACTAGGTCCATTGTGATACCACATATGGAAGTGAGGCACTACCTCACTAATTTTAAAACCAATTGGAACTTTTAACAAAGCGATGGAGACAGTGAATGTATGTCTGAGTTAGGTCATTGATATCGTTGAGGAAGAAATCTCCCAAATGTAATTTTCGTCTTTGTGAGAGAGCAGGGCATGAACAAAGAAGATGAGTTATAGTCTCTTCCTCGTCCATGCAACTTCTGCAGAAGTCGTTCGAGAAGACACCGAGTCTAGTAGCATGTCTGCCTATAAGACAGTGTCCAGTTATGACACCGATTAAGGAGCTAAGGTGTGATCTACCAAGAGATAACAAACATTTGGAACGTTTTGGATCTAGTTTTGGATCTAGTTTTGGCCAGATCTGTTTTGTCGCCTGACAGGTAGTCAAGTTTGACCACCTAAGATTTGTTTCGTTCATGGCATCGTGTTTTAGTATGAGTTTACATGTAGCGATAGGTATACCAATATTCCTCCTGTCGGGTGAAAGTGGTTCAGTAGTTCCATTTCTGGCGAGTTCATCGGCCTTGCAGTTTCCTGGAATATCTCTATGTCCCGGCACCCAAAAAAGGTGAATGTTAAACTGTTCTGCCATCTCCGCGAGAGATGAGCGACAGTTGCGGGCTGTTGCTGAGTTCGTGGAAACCGCCTCGAATGATTTAAGGGCTGCTTGGCTGTCTGAAAAGATGCGGATATTCGACGTGGATATCACGTTTTCCTTGAGCCAGGATAGAACCTCTTTTATCGCCAGAAGTTCCGCTTGGAACACGCTACAATAGTTAGGGGGTCGGAAAGAGAGACTAAGATTTAGTCCTTCTGAGTACACTCCGCCCCCAACCCCATCTTCGGTTTTTGAACCATCAGTGTAGAAATGAATCGAATCATCTCTCGAGAAATGTCCTTCGTCCCAGTCAGACCGTGATGGAATGGAGACTCGGAAGTTGTTTTCAAAAACCAGTTGGGGTATGGTGTAGTCAGAGTGACTTGGAATCGTTCTGAATGAATTCAGAATAATAGTGTGCCCAATTGAGTTATTGGTCCATTGAGACGTGGCTCTGAGACGGATTGCTGTACTCGCGGCCATTTGTTTACTAAAAATGTCGAGGGGTGTAAGATTAAGAAGAATGTCTAAGGCAGCTGAAGGTGTCATACGCAGTGCTCCAGTGATACATAGACACGCTGATCTTTGGACTTTGCTTAGGTGGTCCCGGTAGGACACTTTATCCAAAGCAGTCCACCATACTGTGATCCCATAAGTAAGTATCGGTCTTATGACCGCTGTATATAGCCAGTGGGTAATTTGTGGGGATAAACCCCATTTATTCCCTATTGCTTTTTTGCAAGAAAAGAGAGCCACCGTGGCCTTTTTTACTCTTTCCTGAATGTTGGATTTCCATGTGAGCTTCTTATCCAGAACGAGGCCTAGATATTTAGCTTCATTTGAGAAAGTTAGTGGAGTTCCATTGATAGACGGAGCATTTAGGTGTGGAATTTTATATTTCCTTGTGAAGAGGACCAGTTCAGTCTTGTGAGGGTTTACTCCTAGCCCACATTTACCAGTCCATTTAAGAAGCTTGTTAAGAGCTGTTTGCATTAGCTCAATAAGAATTTGAGCATGTTTTCCTGATATCGCAATGGCGACGTCATCAGCGTATGCAATCACTTTGAATCCATCTGCTTCCAGGTCAGCTAGAAGTTCATTGACAACTAAGTTCCATAGAAGAGGGGATAGGACTCCACCTTGTGGTGTACCTCTGCTGACTGATCTTCTTAGGGAGACATCTCCTAAGGTTGAGTTGATTAGCCTACTCTTAAGCATAAGATTTATAAGCTCACTCAGGGATCTGTCTACTTTAAGATTGTCTAGTGCCGTTGTGATTGCCTGGTTGCTGACGTTGTTGAAAGCACCCTCGATATCAAGGAATGCTACCAGTGTATACTCTTTGTGATGTAGGGAATATTCGATAGCGCTTACTAAGGTATGCAAGGCAGTGTCTACCGATTTTCCTTTGCAGTAAGCGTGTTGTGCTGTAGACACTAGAGTTGTGTCTATGGCATTTCGCAAATGGATATCAATCAGACGTTCTAAAGTTTTAAGAAGGAATGATGATAGACTTATAGGTCTGAGGTCTTTTGGATACACTTGGGAACATTTTCCCGCTTTGGGAATGAACACAACTTTTACTTCCCTCCATAATGATGGAATGTATTTCAACTCTAAAAATCCGTTCAGTACTACTTCCAGGATAGGGATAATAATATCCATAGACTGTTGAAGTTCTGCTGGTATTATACCGTCAGGTCCAGCAGATTTATATGGATTGAAGCTGTTGATGGCCCATTTTAGTTTTTCCCTAGTGATCAGACCAAGTTTACTAGTTTTATTATTGGTAGGTCCAATTGGACTACAATCAAGGTTTGCTATGTTAAGGGAGCTACCTGGGAAATGGGTGTCAAGTAGCAAGTTAAGCGATTCTTCGCAGGTATTGGTCCATGAGCCGTCTGCTTTTCTAAAGAAACTAGGCATTGTAGGATTGGTAGAGAGGATTTTCCTTAATCTAGAGGCCTCTGAAGTATCTTCTATTTTACCACAGAAGTTCCTCCAGGAGGCTCTTTTACTTTTCCTCAGCTCTTTTTTATATAATTTCAAGGATTCTTTGTAGGAATCCCAGTCTGAGATTTCTTTGGAGTATTTAGCTCGGTTGAAGGACTTTCTACAAGTTTTCCTGGGCGGCTCAAGCCCCGAATTCCACCAAGGTGGCTTCCGTTTTCCTCTTATACGAGTAAGAGGGCAGGAGGCTGACAATGATTTGTTAAGGGCTGCTGTTAGATCGTTGACTTTTTTGTCAAGTTCGTTTATATTAGAAGGGATTTTCAAAAGATCAGGTTTAATTAAACTTTTTAGGGTATCCCTGTATTTTTGCCAATCAGTCTTTCGATAATTACGGAAAGCTGGTTGTTTATTAGTGTCATCAATAAGTTCGAATTGGATGTATCTGTGATCAGAAAATGAGTGCTCTGCAGACACCTTCCAATTCGTGATCCTATGATGAATCGAATCGGAGACAAGTGTTATGTCTAAGACTTCTTGTC